>CATIWR010341979.1:0-16284 GCA_949677035.1 Omphalea diandra
TATTTTTGATGAATCTAGTAAACTTGATCTTGGGAAAGTATTTTTGTTGATGATCTTATAGGTAATCTTGAAAATTTGGAGTTGGAAGACACTACAAGAAAAGAGGATAAAGATAAGGAAGAAGGTGAATCATTAAGAGCAGATGAGGAACAACAACATCAATAAGAAGTTGAACCAAGTCAAGATCTACCCAAGGATTGAAGATTCTTCAAGGATCACCCCAAAGATTTGATAATTAGTGATATCTCTAAGGGTGTAAGTACTAGATCTCAACTTAATCTTTAGATAATAATCTTACTTTTGTTTCTCAACTTGAGCTAAAATCTATTAATGAGGCTCTTGATGATGAAAGTTGGGTGATCGCTATGTAAAAGGAACTTAACCAATTTAAGAGAAATAAGATATAGCAACTTGTTCCTAGGCTTAAAGAACACCCAATTATAGGTTGGAAATGGGTGTTTAGGAACAAGTTAGATGAGTAAAGTTTCATCACTAGGAATAAAGCTAGATTGGTTGCAAAGGGTTATAACTAAGAGGAAGGCATAAATTATTATGAAACATTTGCCCCCGTTGCAAGATTAGAGCCCATTAGGATTCTTTTATCCTTTACATGCCATATGAATTTTAAACTCTTTCAAATGGATGTAAAAAGAGCATTTTCAAATGGAATCATTAAGGAAGAAGTTTATGTTGAACAACCTCCTGGTTTTGAGTCTCATAATTTTCCTAATTATGTTTTTAAATTGAATAGAGCCTTGTAGGGATTGAAACAAGCTCCAAGAGATTGGTATAAAAGGCTTAGTCTTTTTTTTTTTTTGAAAAATGATTTTGATAAAGGAAAGGTGGACACTACATTGTTTGTTAAAAGGTACAAGCATGATACGCTTATTATACAAATTTATGTTGAAGATATCATTTTTGGTGCTTCTAATGAATCTCTTTATGAGGATTTTGCTAAGTGTATAACTAGAAAATTCAAAATGAGCATGATGGAAGAGCTTAAGTTCTTTCTCAGTCTACAAATCAAGCAAACCAAAGAACGGATCTTCATCAACCAAGCCAAATACATAAAGGAGATACTAAAGATGTTTGGCATGGATAGTTGCAAAGTATCAAAAACTCCCCATGAGTGGTAAGTTGGACAAAGATGAATCATGTAAAACAGTCGATGAAAAAACATATCGAAGTATGATCAGTTCTCTATTTTATCTAACTGCTTTTAGGCCTGATATTATATTTAGTGTATGCATGTGTGCTAGGTTCCAATCCTCTCCTAAAGAGTCAAATTTAAATGTTGTTAAAAGAATTTTCAAGTATTTGCATGGCACATTAAACTTAAGTTTATGGTATCCTAGGGACTCATCTTTTAGTCTCATAGGTTATTCGAATGCAAATTACGCAGGTAGTCTCTTAGATAGAAAGAGCACCTCTGGAGCTTGCCAATTTATAGGAGAATATTTAGTATCTTGGTTTAACAAAAAGTAAGTTTTAGTTGCCTTATCCACTGCGAAAGCCGAGTATGTAGCTGTGGGCTGTTGTTGCACCCAAGTCCTTTAGATGAACAACAATTAAAGGATTTTAGCAAAGTGATTGACCACATTCCCATTAAATATGATAACACTGTGCTATCAATCTCTCTAAGAATCTCATCCAACCCTTTAGGAGTAAACATATAGACATTAGACACAATTTTCTTAAAGATCATGTCCAAAAGGGTGATGTTGTGTTAGAATTTATCCACACAAATCATCAATTAGCAGATAAACCTCTCAATCAAGAAAGATTAAACTTCATTAAGAGAGAATTAGGAATACTTTATGGAAGCTGCCTAAAGTGAAAATTTGATCTTATGTATTGATTGTATGTGTGTTGATTGTATGTCTTCTATTTTTTTATGACATATTCTAAGTGGATCATAACTTTGAATTTTTTTAAAAACTTAATTCTCTTTCTTATCCTTGTTGCCTTCTAATTCGTGATCGCAATCCTTTGTTCACGGTCGCAAATTGAATGTCAATGTCACCCATATGGCAAACTTTAATTTGCGATTGTAACTATAATTCTCCACCGCTAATTTGGTCAAGATTTCAAATTTCTTATAATTGTAGTGCATATTCCCAACAAATTATTATTCGTTACTCACTTTTTTCGAAAATCACGTACACAATCTATGAATTCGCGGACACGAATTTGAGTAGCTGCTAAACCATTAAGTGATTTGACTGCCCACCATTTCCAACTCTTCATAAATCCAATTTTATCCATTTAGACACCCCTTCAATGGCTATATAAACCCCCTAAATAATGATTCTCATCACTTCATCCTACTTCAAAACAATTATCCTTCCAAAATTCTTAAATTCTCTCCATCTTTTGCAATGGCTCGCAAGAAGATTTCAAGAATAGAAAAGGGCAACGATGTGGCTCAACCATCTGCACCTCTAGCACTTCATCTAATGAAAGGCATCACAAAGGAGGAGGAGCGTTTCAAAGCCAACTCTTTCAAAATCATCCTCCCAACAAAATCCCTTCTACATTTTTGTTGGAGACTCTAGGAATCAACGCAGAAATTCATGCATTCCTATCAAACTTGGGATGGAATGAGTTCATCTTTCGAGATGAACCCAATTATGAAGAAGTTGAGGATGGAGATGAAGCTGAAGGTGAAGAAAATGAAAAGGAAGAAGAAACGTCTAAAAATGATGATGACTCTCTAACATTCTAGAATAGGAATTCTTTGTACTTTTTTTTTGTTTTTAAATGAAAATTTGTGATCACACAGTTTGTTTATAAATGAATGAAAATGTTTCTTTGAAATTCCTTGACTTATGTGATTGATGGAATTTATTTTTATGATTGCATTCTTATTAATTTTACACCTTATGGACACTTATCTATTTGTTATGCATTTGTTATTTTCCCTTATGCACCCTCTTTTTTATCTTACCAAAAAGGGAGATAGAAACAAGAAAGAATCTAAGTCTAAAAGGGAGAGAAAATAACTTACAAATAATAGCATAAGTTGAGGGAGAGCATCACACTTAGAATTTTTTTTAAAAAAAAATTTCACTTTGATTAATTGAATGCCATACTTAGAAAATTTCACACTTGATCTTTGTCTAGAAATTTCTAAGCATTATTGAATCATTTACCAATCCAACTTCACAACTTCAAAACTCATGCATTTATTCTTCCTTAGTATCAATCTAAGTTACCAAAATCAAAAAATGGGGAGATTGTTGGACTAGGTTGATTTAACCTAATTCATAAACCTCTTTTAATCTTGACAATATAGATTGATCAATTCTAATGCCTTCATTAAGTGTTGTTTTGCAGATTATAAGTTAGTTTTTTATTATTGGAAGTTAGATGGAGTCCAAATCTCCAACCCTGTAAAGCTCACTCTAAATTGGTGGGATGAGTGTATTAAAAATCATGATCACAAATCAATCATAAGGAAGGATGAAGCTAGGCTAGAGAAATTCGTGGATAGCTTGGCTACCATGACACTCCCACAGTTGGTAAAGCCATTGTCACAAACGAATTCATGGTGTGTGTCACGCCTTAGTCGTGACAGTGAATTTCATAGTGACAAAAGAGGGAACCAAGCCACAACCATGGCTTGCCAAATGTCCCAGGTGTCCGTTGAAGATCAAAAATCACGAGGGCTAATGTTTGTTCGAGATCGCAACTTAAATAGTTGAAGTTTTCCCTTTAAGCAGAGGAATTTGCGGTTGCAGTCATGCCCAAAGTATTGATATCTCACGATCGTGACTTTTGAGAATGGTTAGAACACAATGGCTATATTTTCCTAGATGACCAATGAAAAGCTGACATGTGGGCTAGCCATTAAACACAAATGGGATTTTCAGCTAAAATTAGAAATTCCATACTGCTAAAGGTTAGTAACGACTGCGATTTCAGCTTGACCAACATTTAATGTTGAATCTGCCTAGCACATCTTTGAGATTTGTTCATAGTTTTAGTCTAACACCTCTTTAGTGGATACAGGCTATAAATACTCCACCAAACAAATGTAAATAAAAGAGAATTCATTAATTTGTAATCAAACTCTTGCAAATTTGCTACTCATTCTTTCAATTCTTCTTTATGCCTTAAATGATTATTTGGTGTGAGCAATAAATACCATTATAAGAGGTTTTAGTGTGAGCCTTGAAAACACTTGTAAGAGGTTTTAGTGTGAGCCTTGAAAACACTTATGAGAGGTTTTAATGTGAGCCTTGAAAACACTTGTAAAAGGTTTTAAGTATGAGCCTTGAAAACACTTGTAAGAGGTTTTTGTGTGAGCCTAGAAAACACAAGTTGTAAAAGTTTGGTGTGAGCTTGAAAATACCATTTAAGTTGAGTGAAATACCCAATTCTAGAAAATTATGGAGTGGACGTAGGGTTAATTAACACCCGAACCACTATAAACAATTGTGTCAATTTCTCTCTTTTTCTACTCAACTTCTTAACCACCTTATTCTTCATTTTAATTTTTAATTGAGCACCAATTCAACCCCCCTTCTTGGTGCCTTAGGCTAACAATGTCTAACTATTGTGTTGAGAGACTTTTAGTTTAACACACCATTATATGTTAATTGATACTCAAGAGAGATTGATTAATCACCTAAGTGGTCCATCAATGACACTCGATGAATCAACTGATTAGATGAAATATTAGAAACTATGAGAAGTTAACAAGTAAAGTTAAACCCCTTAGATATCTTCTTACTACAAAAAAGAAAAGGTTTTAGTGTCAACCAAAAGTGGTCTTCAAGTGGCTACTAACTTGGTTGTTGAACACTTTTGGTGGCCATTAAAATGCTAGTCATAAAGGAGTTAGTGACCACATTTTGTACATTGACTCTAAAATAGAGACCATATTAACAACTGCATAATGTAGCCTTTATTTAGAGTCACATTTTATAGTCGCTAACCATCTCCTTGTGGTCACTAAATATTGACTATAAGAAACCATGGGGACTATTTAGAGAACACACTATGTGGTTGTTATTCAGAAATCACATTATGTGGTCTTTATTTAGAAACCACAAGCTAAGTGATCTCTATTTAGTTACCACATTAGAGACCACTTAGCTTGTTATTGCTAAATAAATAAATAATTTATAATATTATTATTATATTTATGTGTTGGCCCTTGTACACTAATAAGGGGTTGAATTGGTGCGTAATTTAAATTTTAGAGGGATGTTTAGTTAAGTAAGTATTAAAAAGAGTAGAAGAAGAATAGAACACACAACAATTTATAGTGGTTCGGGTATTAACAAACCCTACATCTACCTTCCAATTCTTCTAATTGGGTGTTTCACTAATATCAAATGGTATTTTGAAAGCTCACACCTAACTTTACAACTTGTGTTTTGTAAAGGCTCACACAAAAACTTATTAGTTTTTCCCAATGCTAACACTGAAACCTATACAAGAGTTTTCTATTGGCTCACTCTCAAACCCAATCCTAAAACTTATTTACAGCTCACACCAAATTTCTTACACCTTTAATAACAAAAAGTAATTAAGAGAGAGAATGTTGAGAAACAAATTTATAAGAGTTTGGCCATAATAAATGTTATTCTCTTGTATTTATGTCCACTTGGTGGAGTGTTTATAAGTTACCCCCACCAAAGAGACATTAGAGACAAAACTAGCTCCATATATTAAAAGTTGGTGCCAAAATCTAGCATTTAATGATTTCAGTCAAATGTTGTTGTCGAGATAAAGAATTTATGATCGTGAATTAGGTTTCACTTTGAACTTTGCTTCTTCCCCATTGAGATCTTCAATTGTGTCTAACGGCTAGTACACATGTCATTTCGGCATTGATTTATTCATAAATGTTATCATTTGAGTCCTTAAGGTGTAATTGAAGAGTGCAGCGTTCCATTAAATTGTGGATGCTATCAAGTTTTCATTGGTGAACCTAACGCTACTGCCCACCGTGAACTCAATTAGAGTTTGGAGCAATGCAGCTTGGCAAGACACTGTCGCTACAATGAGAATCACTGTCACTATTTTTTATTCTTCAAAAATTCATAAGACACATGGCTTTGTTTGCCTAGACACCTAAATCCCTCCAAGTTCTTTTAATTGTCACAATCACTAAGGTTGCCTCGATTGAGACCAAGAACTTGACTATCCAAATTATGCCAAGCTTTGATTTAAGTAGCAGTCATTATTTACTTATAACAAGTGCGATTTATAAGTAAATCTTGAATTTTTTTCCATGCAACTTTGAATAAAATACCAACTTTATTTTTATAATCACCATACTTGGAGGAGATTATTAGAGCCTTTCAATCTATATTGTCAAGATCAAAAGAGAGTTTGATATAGGTTTGACCAACCTAGTCCAAAAATCTCCCCCAATTTGGTCTTGGATTACCTAAAATCATATCCATACATCAATAATTTGACATATCCATTGTTTATATTGCATATCACACATCAATATTGCATATCCATACCTTCTATCTATTGTCAAGATTAAAAAAAAAAAGGAATAGAAGGGGATAACAATGTTTAATCACAATGGCAATTATAAGAACAATTTCAATAACCAATTATAAGTGCAATCAGTTAAGAATTAAAGTAGAACATAAAAATAATTTTTATAAAAAGTGAAACAAAACATGATCATTACCAAATTCAAACATTCACAGATGTTTGATCACAATATAAGTGGACCTTAAACTTTAAGAATGGAAAAACATAAAAGAAAAAAGAAAAAAAAGCTAGAAATTCGGAGAGATGTCATCATCATTATCAAGATCTTCCTTATTGTCTTCCTCTTCTAGTTCTTCATCAATGCCTTAATGTTGTGTCTATTTTTGATAAGGTAGTGCTTAGGGTGTCTCTTATTCTTCTTCATCAGAGAACTCAAAATAATGGAGGCGACACTTATCAAGTCCAAGTTTATGTTAAATCTCTACTATATCTCCATAGAGATGTTGAAGAAAATTGAGTCTTTCAAGGACTTTCTTCAGCATCTTGGAGATCTTTCCAAGAGAGGAGATTGGAGAAGGACTAGAAAAGGAGGAAGAAATTATAGATTTCCTTTTACCTTAGGATCTTAAGGAAGTTCTTTTTTAAGAAATAGTTGCTCCATCTTCCTCAATCATAAGTTTTTTTTCTTTTAAAGTCTTAAGATATCTCTTGTTAAATGAGACTTTGTGATCATAGAAAATATTGATAAATGTTTGGCTTTCTTGCTTTGGCATTCAAAAGGCATGTTAGATCAAGGAAGGTTTTACTAGGCTTATGAGAGAGGGTGAGGTTTGCTTCGATTTCAGGGTTTAATGCCTCAACACACCTATAGATGGCATCACATCTAAGGGAAAGAGGAATTGGCACTTAGCCTTTCGGCACATGTGCTCTAATTGAGTGATAACAAATTTACTTGTTTGGATGAATTATCTTTTGAGAATGCAATAGAGAAATGAGAGGTCATTTTGTGAGACCTTTTCATTACCATCACCTATTGTATTGATTGAGAAGGTGATGATGCGATGAAGAAGACACATAGAAAGAGTTTTAATATTTTTGGCAATGGATTTTCTTGGGTCATGTCGTCTTTCAATGGAAATTATTTTCCAAAAATCAAAAAAGAGCAAATTGAAAGAAGTAAATATAGTAACGGTGTCCTCTTAATTTTGAAAATTGAAAAATAGCAAAGTTCGGGGTAGGAAATGGAATATTCTTTGCCAAAGCAACAAAAATTCAAGCCAAACATACCAGCATTGGATGAAAGATCTTTGCTAATACTCATCCTGCACATAAACTCTCGTATAACATCTTTGTAGCATGGTTCTTCCCTATAGATGAAAATGATCCATCCAAGATTGTCTAGATATCTATTGATTTCCTCCTTCAAGCTAAGAGTGGTGAGAAGAAAGGTTGATGGGATTTTATTGGCATAAATGGTTTTTTTTATTTGCCTCTAACCTATCTTTTTCTTCTCTTGTCACCCCTTAATTTTATGAAAAGGTAAGAGAATTTTAGGAGGTGGGGAAGAGGCTTGGGCTATGCCTTTGCCTTTTTTGCTTTGGTAATCTTTTTGGGAGCCATGGAATTTGATGAAGAGATCAGGAAGGAGGAGGATTTGAGAGAGACAAACAGACAGACAGACAGACAGACAAAGAAGAGGGTTTAGATGAGATAAGAGGAAAAAAAAAAGTTAGAGGGCGGAGTTTATGAAATTTAAATAAGTAGAAAAGAGGTTTAAAATTAAAAAGAAACTATTAGAATCACAATAAATGCATGATTAGATGGTTTGAAAAGCTAGAGGTTAATGTCCATAAATTTTTCAATGGTTGCATCTGCAAAATATGTGTCGCAATCGCTATTTATGGATTCTCTAAGTAACGGATAGCATTCCTCGAAAATGTGCAAAGTCAATGGTCAAGGATTTTGAAATTTGAATAATTTGCAGTGGCAACTCTATAGTCATGAGTACGACTAAAGTAAGATTTCAAGGTTGAAACTAACTTAAAAGTAGCGACCACGATAAAAGATTTCGATAGCGAAGTATATGCAAGTTAAAAAATATTAAAATGGATATTTTAAAGATATGGCCCTATCCTAAAGTGTTCAATTTATTTTATGATGAATAATTCAAGCAATTTGGCATTGAAAAGCACAATTACACAATGAATTAACACATCTACATCATTAATCATAATAATTCATCATTTTAAACAAATCAAATAACAATTGCAAACATTTATAACACATGTACATACTGAGATTCATTTTCACCCTATAGAGCTCCCATCTAGTATCCCAAGTTCCCTCTTGATGAAGTGCATCCTTTTTTCATTAAGAAGTTTAGTGAAGATATTCATAAGTTAGTGATTAGTGTCAATAAATTTGAGCACCACATTACCACTTGGACATGATCTCAAAAAAAGTGATGTTTAATGTCAATGTGATTACTTCTAAAGTATTGGATGGATTCATAGAAAGATTGATTGTACTTGTATTATCACATTTGATAGGTATGTGATGAACATCTATGCCATAATCCTTCAGTTATTGTTTCATCCAAAAGACTTGAGTGCAATAACAACTTGTCGCCACATATTTCACTTTGACGAAGGACAAGGCAATAAAAACTTACTTCTTGCTAAACCAAGAAACCAAATATTCATCAATAAATTGGCAAGTTTTAGAAGTGCTCTTCTTATCCGTCAAACTACTGGCATAATCTACATCCAAATACCCAAGAAGACTAAATGATAAATCCCTAAGATACACAAGTCTTAAATGCAATGTCCCATATAAATACTTTAGAATTCTTTTAATGACATGCAAATGTGATTCCTTAGGGCAAGATTAGAATTTAGCACAAAAACAAGCATTAAACATAATATCAGGTCTAAAAGTAGTAAGATAGAGGAGAGAGCCAATCATGCCTCTATACTTCTTTTCATCAATTAGCTTACCGAAGTCATCCTTGTCTAGTTTGATACTTGCACTTATTGGAGTTTTAGCTACCTTACACCCATCCATGCCAAATCTTTTAAGTAGATCCTTTATGTACTTAGCTTGGTTAATGAAGATGTCCTCTTTGATTTGCTCAATTTGAAGGCCAAGAAAGAACTTGAGATCACCCATCATGCTCATCTCAAATTTTCTAGTCATACACTTAGCAAATTCCTCATAAAGAGATTCATTAGTAGCACCAAATATAATATCATCAACATATATTTGCATAATGAGTGTATTTTTGTTGTGTTTTTTCACAAACAAAGTAGTATCAACCTTGCCTTTTTCAAAATCATTTTGTAAAAGAAATGAACTAAGTCTTTCATCCCAAGCTCTTGGAGCTTATTTCAAACTATATATGGCCTTAGTTAATTTGAGAACATGATTTAGGAAATCATGAGACTCAAACTCTAGAGGTTGTTCAACATAAACTTCCTCCTTAATAAAACCATTTAAGAATGCACTTTTCACATCATTTTAAAAAAGCTTAAAATTCATGTGACAAGTAAATGCTAAAACAATTTTAATGGCCTCTAATAGGGGGCAAAGGTTTCATCATAATCAATGTCTTCCTATTAGTTGTATCCCTTAGTAACCAATCTAGCTTTGTTTCTTGTTATAAAACCTTGCTCATCTAACTTATTCCTAAACATTCATTTACATCCTACCACCGGATGTTCCTTAGGCCTAAGAACAAGTTCCTAATCTGTGTTTCTCTCAAATTGGTTGAGTTCATCTTGCATAGTAATCACCTGACTTTCATCATCAAAAGCCTCATCAATTGACTTTAGCTTAATTTGAGAAACAAAGGCAAAATTATTATCTAAAACATGTAATTGAGTTTAGTACTTACTCCCTTTGATGTCTCACCAATGATAAGTTCCTTTGGGTGATTCTTGGAGTATCTCTAATCCTGGGAAAGTTCTTGAGCTTCGTTCTCCTCTTGTTGATATTAATATTGTTTCACTTCTTATGACGACTCATTATCTTCAAGATCAATCACATTTTCCTTAGGAGTTGAATCAAGCTCCATCTTTTCAAAGTCAACTATAAGATCATCAACAAGAAAACCTTTCGGTTTGCTAGACTCATCAAATACAACATTCATAGACTCTTTAACCATGAAAGACTTTTTGTTAAATACTTTATATGCTTTGCTAATAGTAGAATAACTAAGAAAAATACCCTCATCGATTTTCGAAGCAAATTTTTTAAGGTTGCCTTTAGTGTTGAGTATGTAGCATTTGCACCGAAATACTCTAAGATATGAGAGCTCAGGTTTTCTTCCATTCCCTAGCTTATAAGGAGTTTTATTTAGAATGGGTCTTTTGAAAACACGATTTATAATATAACATGAGGTGTTGATGGCTTCGACCCAAAAGTAATGTGGTAAAGAATCTCACTAAACATAGTTCTAGCCATCTCTACCAATATTATATTTTTGCTATCTATAACACCATTTTGTTGTGTTATTTTTAAGAGTAGAAAAATTATGAGAAATCTCATTCTCTAAGTAATAGTTTTAGAAAGATTCATTTTGAAATTTTTTTCTATGGACACTCCTAATAGAAGAAATGAAGTAACCATTTTTATTTTAAACCTTTTTGGCAAAACATTTGAAAGCATCAAAAGTATCACTCTTATAAGCAAGGAAGGATACCTAAGTAAATCTAGAGTAGTCATCAAATAGTATAAATGTTTAGTACTTTCCACCCAAGCTAGCACTCCTAATGGGTCCAACTAAATCCATGTGAATGTTTAAGAGGACTAGAAGTACTTACAACATTTTTTGGCTTATAGGATGTTTGGTGTGCTTCCTCATTTGACAAGGTCCACATGTCTTATCCTTCGTAAACTTTAAAGACCCTCTACTAGCTCTCCTATTGATAAGCTTTATAGAATTTCCATGCTAGCATGTCCAAGTGTTCTATGCCAAAACCAAGACTCACTGCTAAAAGAAATAAGACACTTAAAGGATTGGTTAGCCAAATTGTCTAAGTCTATTAGATAGGTGTTGCCTCTCCTTTCACCCTTAAAGACTACCTTCTTATCCATCTAAGTGGTAACCCATTATTCTTTAGGGTCAACGGTGACTTTATTACCTTTATCACATAATTGACTTACACTTAATAGATTATGTTTCAATCTTTGAACTAAAAAAACATTATCAATGAGAGAGCAACCTTTCTTACCAATAATTCCATTGTTAATTACCTTACCCATGGTGTTGTTCCCAAACGTGACATTACCACCATCTTTTTCTTTAAAGGTTATGAACAACTTTTTGTTTCTAGTCATATGCTTTGAGCACTCACTATCCACATGCCAATCAATGTCCTATATGCTGGATTTTATGCATTCCTATAAAACAAAAACATTTCATCTTTATTTAGGAACCCAAGCATACTTGGGTCCTTAGAGGTTAGGCTTAGAAAGAACCTCCAATTTAAGGTGTGCCTTCTTAATGTAGCAAAAAACATTGATATGTCCATACCTCCTACAATAATGATATTGGAGTTTAGACTTATAAGTCTTTCACCTATGTGTTATCTTGGTGTAAGTAGGAGGTCTTCTCACACTTTGGTTTTCTAAACGCATGCAAGTGTATGATTGAAGGGCACAATAGAAGTTTTTGCGAGCCTATGTTTGGACATGCCTCTTTGAGTAAATGTATGCATGGTTAGCTCTTTAAGGGTTAGCTCTTAAGCCTTGAGGAGCCTTCCCTTTACCTTTGAGCATATGAAGCTTAGTGCTAGGAGCATTTTTCTTCCCAATAACCTCAATACTAGAAGTTTGAGGTATATATCTTTAATGAATATAGGAGGAGAAGATATAGATGAGGAAGCTCCATTAAAGCCTTAAATATGTCTCACTAAGGGTGGCCTTTGAGATACAATGAGAGTATCCAAAGCTTCCTTCCTTTGTGAAATCTTGAGATGGAATTCTTAAGCTTAATTACTTCACCCTTTAAAGTGTCATTCTCATTTTTTAAAGAATCAATAGAGGATAAGTTTTTAAAAAGATTTTATAAATATTTCTTGAGCTCTTCTTTAGAAATTCTCAAATCATTTACAGGATCATTTAAGTCCTTAAATTCATCCTTAAGTTTTGAATATTTTTTCTTATAAGTTTTCATTTAAGATTTATATTTATCACATCTCAAAGTTAAAGCTTTAAGAAACTGACCATTTACATCATCAACTCATCATAATCATGACAAAAGTGTGAAGAAGTACTTACCTCATTAGATGAGTCCTCTTGGTCCATAAAGCATAGGTTGGTTCTTCATCTTCTTCTTCCTCACTTAAGCTATCATCCTAAATAGCCTTAAAGCTCTTCTTCTTTTCCTTATCCCATTTCTTCTTTTTCTTTAATGGGGGTAATCGAATTTGATATGCCTTTACTTCCCACATTTAAAGCAAGTCACATCATTCTTCTTTTCTTTAAAGTTAGGGGATGCTCTTTTGAAGTTCCTCCTATCTTCTCTTCTCCTTATGAGATCTTTGCTCCTCCTTAAGACATTGCTAGCTCCTTTTTCTCCTCCTCACTCTCATTACTATCACTAGAAGCAATTTTAACATCCTTATCTTTGCTTAAAGATTTGAGAGCAAGAGTCTTTTTTTTTTAACTTTTTCATTCTTATCACTTTGTCCTTTCAACTTTTTCATTTCCTCATCCTTTTTTATGGCTAGCTCATAAGTAAGTAGATTGCCAATAAGGACATTTATTGGCATCTTTCTAATCCTCATATTGGATTCTTGAATACAACACTTTTGTAATAAACTTTTTAAGACGAAAAGATTTAAGAATTTTCATATTTACCTCATGGTTTGTGGGAATTCTTCCGAACTTCTTCATGTGTGTGACAATGGATAGGAGTCTATTGGTCATGTTAGTGGTGCTTTCATTATCTTTCACCATGAAAAGTTCTCACTCTATTACATACATCTCTAACCTCTTAGATTTTACAAGTGTAGTGCCTTCATGGTAGTTCTCCAAGGCCTTCCATATCACATATGTGGTTAAGCAATTTTGAACTCTACCAATCTCCTATCTTGATAGGGAACTAAAGAGAATTGTCATTGTTCTCCTCTTCCTGCCATTTGACTTTCTTTGAGCTTTCACTCATTCTTCCGTTAGAATAAACTTTTCACTACCATCCACCACTTTGGTTGGAGGTTTCATTCACTATCCATTGTCACCCATTCATGTTTGTGACAATGGATAGAAGTCTATTGGTCATGTCAGTGATTCTTTCATTGTCTTTCATCATGACAAGTTCCCACTTCGTTACATACACCTCCAACCTACTAGATTTTGTAAGTGTAGTGCCTTCAAGGTAGTTCTCTAAGGCCTTCCATATCTCATGTATGGTTAAGCAATGTTGAACTCTACCAATCTCCACTCTTGATAGGGAACTAAGGAGAATGGTCATTACTCTCTTATTCTTGCCATTTAACTTTCTTTGAGCTTCCACCTATTCCTTCCTAGGAATCAACTTTTCACTACCATCTACCACTTTGGTTGGAGGCTTCCATTCCTCTGCTACAATATCCCATTAATCCACCACATCATTATCTAGATAAATCTCCATTATATACTTCCAATTAGTATAGTCGAATCAAACAAAGTAAGGCTTAAGGTGAATGTGGATTCCATCTTATGTCACATAAGAAGAATAGAACACAATAATTTATAGTGGTTTCGTTACTAACAAACCCTACATCAACTCTCCAATTCCTCAAATTGAGTGTTTTACTAATACTGAATGATGTTTTGAAAGCTTACATCTAACTTTATAACCTATGTTTTGTAAAGGCTCACACATAACCTTACAAGTATCTCCCAAGGCTAACACTCAAACCTATATTGGTTCACTCTCAACCTAATCTTAAAGGGTGATTAAAGCTCACACCAAACTTCTTACACCTTCAATAATAAAGAGTAATTAAGAGAGAGAAAGTTAAGAAACAAATTTGTAAGAGTTTGGCCTTAATAAATGTCATTCTCTTGCATTTATGTCCATTTGGTAGAGTATTTATAGGTTACTCCCACCTAACAGACATTAAAGACAAAACTAGCTCCATATCTCAAAAGTTAATGGCTAAAACTAACATTTAATGATTGTCAATCAAATGTCATAACCGAGACAAGGCATTCCCGGTCATGAATCATGTTTTGCTCTAAATTTTACTTATTTGCAGTTGAGATCTTTAATTATTTCTAAAGGCTAGTGCACGTGTCATTTATGCATTGGTTTATAAAAAAAAAATGTAACTGTTTAAGTCTTCAAGGTGTAATTGAAGATTGTGGACACTAAACTAAATTGTAGGCACTATCATGGTCTCGCTGGCAAACCTAGGTGCTACTGCCTACCATGAACTCAACTGGGGTCTTGGAGCAATGCAGCTTGGCATGTCATGCTCGCTACCAGGGGAATCATTGATGCAATTTTTAGTACTTCAATAATTCATAAGACATGTGGCTCCATCTGGCTGGTCACTTGAACCCCTCCAAGTTCTTTTAATAGTCGAGGTTGCTAAGGTTATCACATCTGAGACTGCAAGCTAGACTGTCCAAAATATGTCAGGCTTTAATTGGAGTAGTGGTCACTATTTACTTACAGTAAGCGTGATTTATAAGCAAATCTTGAATATTGGTCGCATTCAACTTTCAATGAAATGCCAACTTTATTTCTGCAATCACCATACTTAGAGAAGATTATTAAAGTCTTTCAATCCACGTTGTCAAGATCGAAAAAGAGTTTGACATAGGTTTGACCAACCTAGTCTAACATTATGTTTCTTTAATAATAATAATAATAATAATAATAATAATAATAATAATAATATTATTATTATTATTATTATTATTATTATTATTATTATTATTATTATTATTATTATTATTATTATATAGCCTGAAATGAATTAAGAATTATGAATATCAAAACATAATAATTAAATGAAATATAATAACAATAATACTAATGTTGCAAATGCCCAATACTAAAAAAAAAATTATGATCTACAACGTCCTCATCTTCCAAATCTAGAATTATAATAGGCCTTGCTACTACTATTATAGTTTCACATAGGCCCTTTCTCCCATCCAAAAAGATATTTGAAAGCGTAGGAAGCTTCTAAAGGTAAGGGCTAAGCACTTAAAGCTTCTGATAAATGAGCGCCTTTTAAATCTTTTATAACACTTCCATATTTCCTGAAATCTATCTTTCCAATCAAACTAGATATAGAATTTAATAGAAAGGAATCACCAAATGTGTAAAGGTCACTAAATGGAGCCATGAATGAGAATAAATTTTTTTGCAACTATATCAAAAATGAAAATAAACAACTTCAAAGGACAATCCAAGAATGTAAATCAAACATATCATAGGTGTGCAGCTTCATTATTTTATAGTTTTTAATAAAAATAAGCCACACGTAATAAGAATTTGTTCGTCTAAGCAAATAAATTATAGTCAATAATACTAATTAGGATTAGAACACTTGATTCCTAGGCAGATGAGCCCACATGAATGTTACTTTTAAACAGTTATGCGACAAGCCAAAGAATGCTTCATTCAAATTTTATTAGAGGTTAAGTGTGAGAAATTAAATTCTAAAGCAAAACTGCACTCCCTCATTCCCTCCTATGATTTTAAAATGAATATATATATATATATATATATATATATATATATATATATATATATATATATATATATATCAAAATAATAATCATTATCATTATCAAAATCATCTGAGACTAAAGCATCTC
>CATIWR010342042.1:0-10415 GCA_949677035.1 Omphalea diandra
CCCTTATGAATCAGTGAACCAGTATGAAATACAACCATAGTGGGAGTGTAAAGGATTACATTCTAAATCTGGTTCACCTTCAAACCAAACTTAGGGGTCTGAAACTTGATTTATGTTTCAATTTTAAGATGAGATTGTATATCAGCTTAATATTGGAGTCTGAATTTTGTCTAATTTTGGAGAATACCTTTTATGTTTCATCTTTGAGGAGAAACTTATTTTCTATTTCTATTTTAGATAAAATTGGATATCATTTTGCTATTGATAGTGGAAGAGCCAATATGTTTTTTTTTTTTAGATTCCAAATTGATCGGTGAATGTGTTTTGTTCGATAGTTTATATAGATTGTGTTTGGATGATGCAAGAGATTGCAAACATTCTTGTGAAGCTAATGTTATGGCCAAACGATCCTTAATTGAAGAAAAATCTTTTTCATTGTGGCACAAACGTTTAAGTCATATATCTAGAGAAAGAATTGGAAGACTAGTGAAAGATGATATTTTTCCTTCTCTTGATTTTGATAATCTAAATTTTTGTGTGGATTGTATAAGGGGTAAATTGACTAAGAATAAAAAAAGAAAGGTGTTAATAGAAGTTCAGATCTTCTGAAGATTATCCAAACTGATATTGGTGGACCTTATTCACCTACTATTTGTGGTAATAAATATTTTATTACTTTCATTGATGATTTTTTCTTGTTATGGATATTTATACTTGATAGAGGAAAAATCAGATGCCATTGTGATGTTCAAAATTTTCAAATTTGAGGTTGAGAAACAATTAGGAAAATGTTATTAAAATTGTGAGGTTTGACCGTGGGGTGAATATTGTGACAAATATAATGAGATTGGGCAACATATGGGAGAGTTTGCCAAATATTTGCAGTAGTGTCGAATAGTTGCCCAATATACCATGCCTGGTAGTTCTGAACAAAATGTTGTTGCTGAAAGGTCAACAATTCTAGCTAGTTATGAGGTCTATCTTGGTGAATGTGATTATAATATAGGTAATGTTATTGATCTTGTATCTTATGATGAGGCTGTTAATAGTTTTTGTTCTGAATTCTGGATTGATGCTATGAAAGATGAGCTGACATTAATGAGTCATAACAGAGTTTAGGAACAAGTGAAACTTCCTTCTAATAATAAACCCATAGGTTGCAAATGAGTATTCAAAACCAAGAAAGATTCTAAAGGAAAGGTTGAGAAATTTAGAGCCAGATTGGTTGCTAAGGGGTTTACACAGTGTGAAGGTATTGACTATAATGAGACTTTTTCTCTTGTTTCTTCTAAAGATTTCTTTAGAATAATTATGGCATTGGTTGCTCATTTTGATTTAGAATTGGATCAAATGGATGTCAAGACGACATTCTTAAATGGTGATTTGGGTGAGAGAGTTTATATGATGCAACCCGAGGGTTTAAAAGGAAGTGGTAAAGAACACTTAGTTTGTAAACTAAAGAAATTTATTTATGGTCTCAACCAAGTTTCGTGTCAATAGTATCTCAAATTTGATGAGACAGTCACTTCACATGGTTTCACCGAGAACAAGATAGATTAATGCATTTACCATAAGAACAGTGAGAGTAAATTTATATTTTTTGTTCTATATTTTGATGATATTTTGTCGGCTAGTAATGACATTGAGATGATTTGTGAAACTAAACAATTATTCTCTAAAATTTTTGACATGAAATATCTTGAAGAAGCATCTTTTATCATGGGTATTGAGATTTGCTGTGAGCAGTCTCGTCATTTATTGTGTCTTTCTCAAAGGGCTTATATTGATTGTGTGCTCAGTAGATTCGATATGCAATCTTGCAAAGGTGGTGATACTCCTATAGTGAAAGGAGATAAATTTAATAAGGAGCAATGCCCTAAAAGCGATATTGAGAAACAAACCATAAATAATATTCCTTATGCAAGTGTTGTTGGTAGCTTAATGTACGCCCAGGTGTGTACAAGATCAGATATTGCATACATTGTCAGTGTTCTTGGTCGATATCTTTCTAATCCTAGTTGGGATCATTGGGTAGCTGCTAAAAAGGTAATGAGATACTTGCAAAAGACTAAGGATTATATGTTGGTTTATAGGCGTGTGGATGATCTTGAAGTGGTGGGATACTCAGACTCTGATTTTGCAGGATGTCAAGATGATATGAAATCCACTTCAGGTTATATTTTTATGCTTGCTGGTGCTGTTGTTTCATGGAAAATTGTTAAACAAACACTTACAACATCTTTTACTATGCAAGCTGAGTTTGTTGCATGTTATGGTACTAGTACACAAGCTATATGGTTAAAGAATTTTATTTTTGGGTTGCTTGTGGTTGATTCTATTGCTAGGCCACTTCGTATCTATTGTGATAATAATGCTGCTGTGTTTTTCTTTGAGAACAATAAAAGTTATAGTGGTTTTAAGTATATGGAGATTAAATATCTTACAGTTAGAGACTTAGTAAAGAAAGGAGACATTGAGATTCAGTATGTTAGTACTGATTTAATGCTAGCTGATCCTCTAACCAAAGGACTCAAACCCATAGTTTTTTAAAAAAATGTTTGTGATATGGGTGTTGTGGAGCTTTTTGATGTGTTTGGTTAGTGAGAGTTTTGTGCTTGTAATTGAATGTTCAAGTTAAATAGTTTTGTTACATTGCTTATTCATATTTATTTATATGAGTTCAGTGCTTTGTAGTTGTTTGTTTTGCGTATGTGCACATTTTATATATATATAGCATGCTATGAGTTGTGGTTAATATGCTTAAAACTGGTGTGATTATCTTAAACAGAGCTGGTTTCCAATTGTGTTTATGGAAACAAAGGCTAAGACATTGTGATTGTATTTCTAAATGGAAATAACAGCCTTATTATGAAACCTTGTGAATTTCTCTTGCTCATTTGAGCATGTGTGAAAAAGAAATATTTGGACTGAATTTCTCTTGCTCATTTGAGCATATGTGAAAGGGAAATATTTGGAGGACTGACAAGAAAATAGTGTATTGATCACATGTGGGCGCTATTTTCTTGCTACACTGTCATATCGGAATCCAGGTCGGTTAAGTTGTCAATATTTGTGACTATGAATTGGTACTACGTCAATAAGGGGCATAACCACTGCCATGATCCGATATTGATGATTTAATGTGAACAGGATTATGTTTAAGGTGTCACTTTATCAATAAACTATATGTTTTCTAAAAATTGTGTGGCCACACTTGAGTTTAAAGTATTCAGTCCAAGAGTCGTTTTCAAAAACGTTTTCTTTCTTAAAACATGAAAACGTCATAATTAATATTGCCCAAGTGGGAGAATGTTACAATTTTTATGTGAGCTAATATTAATTATGAGTCTATTTTAATTATTTATAAAACAGACTGAATAATATAGTTTATTGATTTGGGGTAAGCCCAATTAAAATGTGATCAATTGATTTATGGGCTTGTGACATCTTTTGTAGGCCGATATGAAAAACAGTCAGTGTAGGCCTATTTTAACATGGACCTGTGATGGGTGGGCCTATTAAAATTATTATAAATAGGTTAGGTCCTCTCTCCTGCCTTTAGAATTTTTGACAACCCTAGTTGTTATACCTATCGTAGTCGTCTTGTGGAAAGGTCAAGGAGATGAAGACTTAGCTCTATTTTTCAACTTTCTGATTTGTTATCCGAGTGTTCTATTTTCAGTGATCGGAATAATGAAGCGGAATAATTTGAGATTCAATGCGTAAAGAGGTGTGCAACTTATTTCCGCTTTCAGATCTATTGTGCAAACAAGTACATAATTTTGCTTCTGCTTAATTATGAATGGTGTTCTAAATTCATGTACTAGATTCTGAATAAATTCTAACATCCAGTTCCCATGAAACTGGCATAATCGAAGCTGTCTTGCTCGAGTTTCTTACATCCACTCTTCGAATGGCTTGTATCATTACAGATTGCACTTTTTTTTTTCTCGCCTTTCTGGTGTTTGTTTTTTGGTGCTGACCTTTATGTTTTATAATATTTGGATCTCAAACTCCATGGCCTACATCATTTATTTTTGTTGTGCCCTTTGTAATGCCAACATTCTCTAGTTGCTTTGTCAACTACATAACTTCATTTGAAATTTCATCAAATATTAAGGCAAATTTAGATGCTAGGGAACACATTTTGATGTATTTTCTTGTTAGCGCACCATAACGAAACATAACAAGTACATCCTCATCTAAATTTCCATCATTCAAGCGACTACTAACTTCAGCTTCTGCATATTTGGTCCATCTTGAAATAAAACATGATCGTGCATTCCAATTTCATCACAGTGATTACATATCGGCAAGGAAAACCCCATGACCAAGCAACTTACATGAGCAACTAATGCTTTCATCTTGATAATTAAAAATTACCTTCCGAATGAGGTCAAAATATACTTTCAATTTCATTCAAATTCCGCATTCTAACTTTATTTCTATTTTTATTGCCATATATATATATATATATATATATATATATAGACGCACACACTCAAATCAATAGAATCTCATAATTGAATTCAAATTTACATAATCACGCTGAGAACACTTCATAATTCTTGGGATTATTCGTATTTTTAAGATCATTCATAGCATTACCTTGAAAGTAATTATACCGTCAACTAAGATTTAATTCTATCAAGGTAAGAATTAGCGCTTAACTTGTATCATATTTCCTACATTTGGATTACCTTATTAACCCATGACCATTTTTAAACATAAACAAGTTTATTATATAAGAGACTAATTCGAGTACAAGAACTTTAAACAATCGTAAATCACTTACCCATGTACAAGTACCTATTATCTTTAAATTCCTTTCATATACATATAGAAATTCTTTCCATTTCTTTAGTTTATATTCTATTTATAACTCAACATTCAAGCTCATATTTATTATTATAATTATAATTATTCTCAACCTTACCAGCACAACAACTTAGGACTCGCTTGGGTCATTCCTTTGAGTAGTTTTATGCATGGTCCTTCGTAATTTTAAGCATACTTTCTATCCCATATTAACTTCATTTAATCTTTCCGAATCTGACCCTAAGTTCTTACTAGTAACAAATTTATATTTCCAAAAAACATAACAATCATCACACTTGCTCAATGTCTAGCACTCATTCAAGCTTATGCAGAACTAAATCCTTTATTTGTCATAACATACTTTTTTTTTTTTTTTAACAATTTCAAACCAATCTTAAATCAGTCCAAAGCCATTAATATTTTATCTAAGAATACTGTTGAACTCAAGTGATGTAGAGATTTATCCTCTGTTATTTTCTCTTCAAATCTCGTGATTCAAATTCATTTTCATCAACACAGAGATCAGCCCCTAATTTCACATTCAAATCTTGCATTACAATAATGATTAAGACTCTTAAATAATACAAAAATATTTTCAAATTTCAGTCATGTCAAATGGGATTTTACTGAACAACTTGGACAATTAATCTCATCAATACTTCTCAAGTTCAATTCCTAGCTTAAACTAGTTTCAACATCTGATTTAGAGGAGTTAATATGATATTACCTCATAATTACAACCCCAATATACCAACTAAACGTTCAAATATTTTACTAAATCAATAAGGATTAAACTCGCTGCATGTGAAGTCTAAAACCAAAGTCAATTTCAGGGTTCAATCTTTTCATTTCTCAAAAATTCAGTTCATTCCTTAATCCCTATTAAAACCCTGTTCTTTACCAGTTATAAAAAAGCTTAAAATAGACAGCCATGTGAATTACATCGCACTTCAACAATTATTTAAGTTGTGCTCTCATTAACTCAACAAAAATCAAACTCCTTTAAACTCTTTTTAATGTCCACTTATTTTCCTTTTATTATTGATCATTTTATACCCTTATATCTTTAAATTTAATCCTTTAAACCTGTCCTCATACCATGAAAAAAAAATAAAAAAAAGAGGAACATTTACAAGCACCACAATTGATCTTACGTGCAACTTGATAATTCTTCCATATAACACTCATAACCCAGCCTTCATGCCATGAATCTAATATCAAGTTCATCTCAAATAGAGCAAGAAAATAAAGTTTAGTCTTCTATTTAAATGATCAGAACTTTTTTCTAAAGAGAAAGACCCAAAACAGAATTAAAATCCTCCATTGAATGCAATCTATCGTACATGGCAACAAGGTGGGTTTGTCTTCGATCTTCACTCTTAAACTGGGCTTCAAGGCTCTCAAATCTCTCTTCAAAACTACTGGAATTAATAGGGGGTGGTTAAAAATAAATATTGAGGGGAATCATCGTGGCGTCTTCTTCCTCTCTTTCTTTTCACTTCGTTTCCCTCTCATTTTTTTCCCCATCAATATTGTTCCCGTAGGAGAAATAAAAGCTGCTCATGTTGTTCCCGTGGAAGAGACTTCTTTTTGGACTAAATTCCCATTAAGACCAACCAACGTTCAAGTTGAAACAAGTTCAAAGGATTCTCTGTTATTGGGCGAGACAAAGTTGCAATTAAAAACTATGCAAGTTCAAATTTCTGGCTTGAATCAGTCAACTAACCTTTGATGAATACCAGCCAGGACAGTTGCGACAGATGATGCGAGGGATGATGGCTGTGTGAGAGTGGTGACAGTTGCGAGGGATGATGGCGCTGTGTGAGTTGCGGGTCAGTGTGGCGGACCGAGGAAGGCACCGCTGCTGTGTGAGAGTCGATGCTGGGGCTGTGGGTGAGGGGAGCAGATTGCGATGCCCAGAAACACCGATAGAGAAGAAAGGGGACTCAGTGAGGAGGGGACGCAGGGGTGAGAACAAGAGAAGGCTCTGAGGGTGAGGGGGCACAAGGAGTTGCTCAGAATAATCGACAGAGAAGGGAGGGATAACTCTGGAGGAAAGACACGGGGAGAGAAATTGTACCACTTTTTTTTTTTTTTATTAATTTACCACTTCAGTCGGTGACCTGTTCTATTTTATATTTACAAAAGTTACTATCACTTGTGGCAGACACGGTCTGCATATTTTCCATCTGACAAGAGAAAGTATCTAAATCAAACCCTGCATTCTTTTCTGTGCCATATCCATGTGACCTTCTCTCACCACTTCCATTTCAGCCAACAAAGCAAATGTAATACCGTCCCTCTTGAATTATCAAGCAAATCAAATTTATTTTAAAAATAAATAAATTAGATACTCTAGTGAGAAAATATATATTTTTTTTATCATATTCAGCCGATAATCTCTTCCCATTTTTTTCTTAATTTCTATTTTTAAGCGAAAATACTTATTATCATGTTCACCGGACAGAAATGATTTGTTGATCTCGTGCACAATGGACAACATAATATAATAACTAAGGACAATTTATGACATTATAGTATATATTTAAAATTTTTAATAATTAATAAAATTAGTTTAAATATTAATTTTTATTTAAAATTATTATTTTTTATTTTTATTTATAAATTTTTTAAAATTTTTACCTTTTAAACTTTCTAATTTTTTCTTTAGAAATTTTTGTTAAGAATTTTTACTGTTTAAATTTAATTCTTCATTTTAAAATTCTTTTTGTATTACAATTTATTTTTCTAATTTTTGATTTATAATTTTTCTAACATGATAATTTTTTATAATATAATATAAAATGATAATATATGACTATATTATATACAATTATTTTGATAAATAGTTATAATTATTTAAAATTAATTATAATAATGAAATTAATAATATATAGATTATAGGATAGAGATAATTGTTATTGTCATGATAAAGTGATTTATTAAAGGATTCATTACTAAAAAAACCTGTAATTCATAATAATTAATTAATTAATTTTTAAGTTTTTAGTCTCACATGAAAGTCTCTTTTGTTTCTCCTTTGTATTAAAATACTATTTTTTTAATTTTTATTAAATTCATATGAAATATTAATAATATTTTAATTTATCTTAAATTTTTATTTTTATTTTATCAATCTTTATCAAACCCAAGACATCCATATAAAAATGCAATAGTGAACCTTAAAAATGAAAAATAATATAGATTACCATATTTAACAAATGATCCGGTCCTACATTTACCATATTTAACAAATGATTCGGTCCTACATTTCTGTTTTCTTTTTTTTAATAAAACTCTGATATCCTCGAATTAAAAAAAAAAAAACTCTAATCCCATATATTTAATTTTTTTATTGAAAAATCTTAATGAGTATCAAAGATTTCTAGACGACTATAATGGATTTATTTGAGAGGATATAGAGGATTGTAATGGTTATAGAATGTACAAAAATTTTCTACTTATTGGGTTGCAAGAATGCTTAGTATGGGTCAAAATTATACTATGTAATGTGTTATAATTTCCATTCCAACAAGAAGGCGTGAATCCTTAGAAATTGAAAATAGTGTGCAAAGGTTTTTTTTTAATCTTTTTTATTTTTAATTTTGGCGCCAAATTTATTGTGGTAAAATTGCATATTTGGTGCCTCAATTTGACAAAATTTATCAATTAAGTGTCTCAACTTGTAAAAGTTTCAATTTAATGGTTAAACCAAGTAATTTAATTCAATTACGTGCATATAACTGGTTACCAATGGTAACTATTGTAAAGGAAACTGACACAAATAAGTGAGTTGACATGTTGAGATCAGACATGAGATGTGACGTGTCAAGCAATGAGAAAATTTTAACAGTAAAATTTTTTTACTTCTCCAACGGTTAAAAAATTTCTCCCCAATTTACATATATTAAGGGTTTCAGCAAATCTTTCATCTTTATCTCTAATTTTTAATTCACTGTTAAATCTTCCATTTTCTCCTCTAATTCTCTTTGTTTTCTCATTAGCTAAACTCGATTTAATGGAAGTAAACACTTTCCATGAATGCAAATGTGGTAAACGGTCTGCAATGAGAAAATCATGGATGAAGAAAAATCCTAAAAGGAGATTTTTAAGCTGCAAACTAGGCCAGCGAAAATGTAATTATTTCTCTTGGATTGATGATGAAATTTGTGGTAGGAGCAAGAAGCTTATACCCCAGTTACTAAGAAAGCTTAAGGAGGTTGAGGTTGATAGGGATAGGTATAGGACAATGGAGAAATTATTATGGGGATCAACTATTTTTTCTATTTTGGTAATGATTTTTAATAGATGGATTATAATGTAATGTAATGGGTGTTATGGTTTAGGGTGTTAAAATCGTTGGGGCTAAAAATGAGAATTAAAAGACATTAGTTTAGTGATCAAGTAGCTTCGCTAGGTATGGAAAGATGAATATTGACATTATAGATGACTCTTTTGGGTTTGGATTTATTATTCGTGATCATCAAGGGCTAGCTGTTGTGGCAAGTGCGAAAAGGGTATGTATAGGGGTGTGCACAAAACTCAAAAGTTCTTAAATTGGACTGAATAATCAAATTGAACTGAATATGAATTAAAAATTTTCAATGTGAATAGTAAAATTCCCAAACCAAATCAAATTGATTTTTTCTAACAGGATAATACCAGAGATTTTATATTATCTGAATTGAGAACCAGACTGAACTATTTTGTAATCGTCTCATACCAAAAAAAATCGAACCGAATCATATATATATATATAATTAGTTTTACTAATTAACTCACTTAATTAGTATATATTATTAATAATTAGATTATTTATTAACTATAAGTTAGTAGTAAATATTAAAAATTCAAAATAATATTTAATGTGTAAGTGATACGAACGAGGTTGATTTTTAGATCCTAATTCGTATGTAGCACAAGTCTCAAGCTTTAATTCAAAGATCAAAATAAGATAAACTCTTAAACCCCAATTAGACATCTAGAAAACTTGTTTCTAGCAACCTGAATGATAAAGATTCAAGAGGTGTTAATCTCAATCTTAAATTAACTAAGTAATTTAAGACCTAGATTAAACGAGTTTACGAAATTATTAAGAACTCACATAACGATCTCGCCAAGTCCTATAAAAAACTCAAGAAGAGAATTAACTCTCACAAGTAATTTTGCTAAAAGAAATATTCTTCAATTTTTTATTGATTTGGCTAAATAAGGACTATTTATAGTCTTTGCAAAACTTCTAGAAACCTTAAAAATTACGTCCTAAATAGTCTTTGAAATCTACATAATATATTTAAGAAAAAGGATACTCCTAAGCTAAATAGGAAATAACTAAAATATGCATTAGATATCTTCCTAATTATAAAAGAAGTTTCTTATATAAGTAAATACAAAGTTCCTAATTAGTTTAAGATAGGAATTCAGTTAATGAGGAAGTTTCCTCATACTTGGGTCACGGGCGTTTCCACATGTTAGGCTCCAATGGATCAAGTTAAAGGCATCCTTTGAAGAGTCCATATTATCGTCTCCAAACAATTGGGCTTTTTGCTTCTTTTGTTTCTCTTGGGTTAGCCTAATGGTTATGCCTTGTTGTATGG
>CATIWR010342049.1:0-17299 GCA_949677035.1 Omphalea diandra
ATAAAACAATTTTCCATACAACTATACAAACACTACATATATGTTCAAATGTCCCCAAATGCAATGGTGCTTCAATGATTATTTATCTAATGCATATGCTCATATGATAATGCTAATGAATATGGCTAGGGATGTTACAAACAATGACTTTATTATCTTTGTCACATAATTGACTTACACATAATAATTGTGTTTCAACCCTTCAACCAGTAACCTTTCTTACCAATAATTTCAATGCCAATCCAAATGTGACATTGCCACTATCTTTCTCCTTAATGGATGTGAATAACTTTCTATTTTTGGTCATGTGCTTTGAACATCCACTATTGACATGAAAAATCATTGTATTCCTTAGTGGCTTCTAAGAATTCCTATAAAACAAAGTAATTTTACCTTTGTTTAGGTACCCAAGCATACTTGGGTCCTTAGGGGTTAGGCTTGGAAGCGTCCTTCAAATCGAGGTAACCCTTCCTGATATAGCAAAAGACATTAATGTGCCCATATCTCATATAATAATGGCATTAGAGCTTAAACTTGTAATTCTTTCTCCTATGGGCAACCTTTATATGAGTAGGAGGCATTCTCATACTTTGGTTATGTGTATGCATGCATGTGCGAGAGTGGTGAGGAGTATAAGAGAAATTTTTATATGTATACTTTTGAGCTTGCCTCTTTGTGTACATTTATGCATGGTTGGCTCTTTGAGGCTTAACTCTTGAGCTTTAGGGAGCCTTTCTTTTGCCCTTATGCATAAGTGGCTTAGTGCTTGGAGGATTTTTCTTCCTAATAACCTCAATACTAGAAGTTTGAGGTGCAAATGCTTTTATAAATATAGGAGGAAAAGATGTAGAAAAGGAAGCTCAATTGAAGTCTAAACCATGTTTCACTAAATGTGGTCTTTGAGATATAATAAGTGTATCTAAAACTTCCTTTTATGAAATTTAGAGATGGAATTTCTAAGGTCAATAACTTTACCTTTTAAAGAATTGTTTTCTTTTTTCAAAGAATTATGAGAGCATAAAGTTTTGGAAATATATTCTAAAGATTTTTTGAGTTCTTCATTAGAAGTTCTAAAGACATTTACAAGTTCATTTAAACCTTTAAATGCATCCTCAAGTTTTGAACACTTTTTCTTATAATTTTCCATTTGAGACTTATATTTATCACATCTCAAGGTTAGAGCTTTAAAAAGCTCATTATCCACCTCATCTAATGTATCATAATCATCACAAAAGTGTGAAGAAGTGCTCACCTCATTAGAGGAGTCCTCTTGAGCCATAGAGCATAGGTTGGCAACTTCTTCATCTTCTTCTTTCTCACTTGAGTTATCATCCCAACTAGCCTTAAAACTCTTCTTCTTATCCTTGTCTCAGTTTTGTTCTTCTTTAACTTAGGATAATCAGATTTGAAGTGCCTTTACTTTCCACACTCAAAGCAAGTTATATCATTATTCTTTTCTTTGAAGTTGAGAGATGCCATTTTGAATTTCCTCCTATCTTTGCTCTTTCTTATAAGCTCTTTGGTCCTCCTTAAGAGCATTACTAGCTCCTCTTTCTCTTTCTCACTTTTATCACTATCACAAGAGGCAACTTCAACCTTCTTATCTTTGATTAAATACTTGAGGGCAAGATTCTTCTTTTCTACTTTTTCATTCTTGTCTCCTTATCCTCTCAATTTCTTCATCTCCCTATCTTTCTTATGGCTAGCTCATGAGTGAGTAGCTTAACAATAAGGACATTTATTGACACCTTTTTAATCTCTAAATTGGATTGTTGTATACTACAAACTCTAGCATCAAACTTTTTAAGAAGAAGAGACTTGAGTATCTTTGTGTTTACCTTATGGTTTATGAGAATCTTTCCAAACTTCTTCATGTTTGTGATAATGGAAAGGATTCTATTTGTCATGTCAGTGATGCTTTCATTGTCTTTTATCATAAAGAGCTCCCAATCCATCACATACATCTCTAACCTACTAGATTTTATAAGAGTTGTACCCTCATAGTAGTTCTTTAAGACTTTTTATATTCCATGTGTAGTTAGGCAATATTGAACTTTACTAATCTCTTCTTTTGACATTAAGCTTAATAGAATAGTCATTGCTAACTTGTTCTTGCCATTGGATTTTCTATGAGCCTCCGCCCATTCTTCTTTGGAATCAACTCTTCATTACCATCCACCACCTTACTTGGTGGCTTTTATTCCTTAGCTACAACATCTCATAAATACACCCCATCACTATCTAGGTAGACCTTCATTTTATACTTCCAATGAGTATAGTCGGATCCATCGAAGAGGGGCTTAAGGTGAGTGTGGTTTCCTTCTTATGCCATAATCTTTTCTCAGACAATTAAGGCTTTATTTGAGACTTTGATTTGATGCCACTTGTTAGCCCTTATGCTTTAAGAAACGGAGTTGAATTGGTGAGAAATTTAAATTTTAGATGGAAGATCAATGATGCAAGTTTACAAGAAAGAATAGAAGAATATAAAGAACACATAAGATTTATAGTGGTTAAGGTGTTAACAAATTCTATGTTTACTCTCTAATTCTTTAATTGGCTATTTCACTAACTCTAAAAAGTGTTTTATAAGCTTACACCAAACTTTACAATTTTATGTTTTACAAGGCTCACACACAATCTTGCAAATGTTTTTTTTCAAAAGCTTACACTTAAATCTATATCAGAATTTTTTTTATAGCTCACTCTTAACCCAATTCCAAAGGTGTTTGATGGCTCACACCAAACCATTTACAACTCAATCACAAAGAGTAAATAAGAAAGAGAGAATTGAGAAACAAATTTGCAAGAGTTTGACCTTAGTAAATGCTATTCTCTTGCATTTTGTGTCCATTTGGTAGAGTATTTATAGGTCACACCCACTAAAGAATTATTACTAATAAAACTATCTTCATATCTCAAAAGTTGATGGCAAAATATTGCATTTAATGCTTATTAAACAAAAGTTGTAATCATGACTGATGGTCATAGTAGCGATCTTCTCAATTGCACTAGATTTTGCTAATTCGCAGCTGTGAACTTCATTTATGTCTAATGGTTAATTACATATGGCATTTGCCTATTGGTCTAAAAAACTAGCCATTGGGTCCCTCTAAAAGAGGTTAAAAGTTGCAATCATGAGCTTGGAGAGCTAGCAATGACTTTCACCATAAAATGATGGAGATTTTTCTTGTAGGATGTTACAGTCGCTAATAAGGATTCATTATTGTTATTTTTTTATCTTCCAATGGGCATTTTGACACATGGCATTATCTGAATGAAGGTCTAGAATCCCTCCAATAAGGTTTGAAGGTTATGGTCGCAATTGGCATTGTGACTCCTATCACAAACTATTGTATTAAAAATGGACAATAACGTTCCTTAGATAGTGGTCGCAGCTCCAAATTCTTGGTTGTGATTTAGGGCTCACTTTCCACACTTTGAGTTATTTGCTTTCATTTAATTCTAATAAGTTTCTAACTTAATTTATGTAAGAACAACACTTAAAATTAGCATTGGTACCTTTTAATATATATTGTCAAGATCAAAATGGAGTTTTGACTAAAGTTTGACCAATCTAGTCCAACATATATTTATTATCAACTCAAAATATTGCATTTACAAGATTACTTGCTCAAATAATTTGATTAAGATTACAATTTTTAGATTATGTCATTAAAATATTGATAATGCTAGTGAATTTATATCTCATGCCTTTAATAATTAGTGTGTGTCAATAGGAATAACTATAAAGCAACCTATTACTCATGTTCATACCTAAAATGGCCTAGCAAAATCTTTTACTAAACATTTTTAATTAATAGCTACACCATTACTTATGAAAATAAATCGCTCTATCTCTGCTTAGGGAATGCAACAACTCTTATATGATCAAGCTAACTAATTATCATAAATTTTTAGCTTTATAGTTGCTTTTTAGCCAGGAGCTAAATATTTTCCATTTACGAATTTCTTAATGTCTTTTTTATGCCTTTACATCACACAAAAATGGGACTTCAAAGGAGATTGAAAATATATATTGGATATGAATCTTCTTCTATAACTAAATATCTTGAACCATTAATCGGGATGTTTTTACGATGAGATTTAATGATTGTCATTTTAATAAGGCTAATGTTATTAAAAAAGCATTTTGACTCTTATGATTTTACAATTTTATGAGTCAAAGTTATGCAAACATTTTGACATGCACATCAAATTGAGGATCTAGTAAACTTTAGGTGAAATTGCATATGACTAATAAAACTCGGTAAAATCGCAATTTTATGAATAATTTTATCTAGTTCAATTGGACTCTTAAAAACCAATATCTTAAAAACCAATGTTTTGTCTCAAATGTTGTGTTTAGATTAAAATAAAAACATAGTACTAGAAAGAAATTGATTTGGGGAAGTAGATTAGGAATTTCTTTCTTTGATTTGGGATTTTTTTTTTCTCTTCTCTTCTTTATAAACCACTATTGATTTGGCATTTCTCTTCCCCTTCCTCCTTAACGTTAGGTTTCTCTGATTTTGCTTAACTTTTTTAATTACCTTTTTGAATTAGCTTTCTTCTCCTTGGGTGTTTGGATCTCTTCTTTGCTATTCGACTCCCTCACTTCTGCTAATGCTTTCGAGATGTGACATTTGTTATTGCTGATATTGCTCAATTAAGGAATATTTATGTAATTGCTTTCATTATTTTGATTATCTCTTTTGTTTTTTGGTTTAAATTTTTTTGTTTTGTAGATATATTGGAGGGATCCTTTTTGTTTTATGGATTGAATTCACTAAATAGCTATTCTATTATGTGTGAGATTTTAGCTATTTTGCTTCATCAACCAAATGATAAATGGATGTCTTTCTAATTTATGGATTGAATTTCATTTCGCTATTTTGCTTTGTTAACCAAATATATTAGTGCGATCTTTTTGTGTTCTTCACTCCATTTTATGAACACAAAATGGATGTCTTTCTACCATTGTTGTCTTCAATTTTTGATGTTTTAGATAACTAAAGTGTTATTTGTTAAGGCTGTTTTATGTGTATTAAATTTGTAAAATATCTTATTTATATTTTTATATATGTAGATTAATTTGTATAAGAATTTATTTATATTTTGATATACGTGTAATTGAATTTTAAAAGGGTATTTTATTATATTGTAAAATCTTACAAATTTATTATTTGACTTTACAATTCTAATTTTAGGGTCCTTTATCTATTTTAGAGTGGAAAAGCGAGTGTGAAAACCTTGAATAATGCTAAGCAATTAGAGAAATAAATTATGTGTTAAATAATCTTGATCCTTATGCTAAACAATGCCAATTATAAGTCCAAAGGATCATTAATTTGCAAAGTATATCAAACCAATTACCAAATGTATTTTATGATTGAAAAAGAGATTCTAAATTCCATATACCAGCTGAAAATGCTTTAATTAGAATTGAGTTACTAAATCCCATATACCAACTAAAAATGATCCAATTAGAATTGATGTCCTAGTAGGATAACATGTTAATACTATAACACAAGAGTTTATGGCATGATAGAAACACGGTAGACTACTTGGTGCCAAGGATAAGAATCTATGAAAGAAAAGCAAACAAAAGAAATAGAGTGACAACTTCAAAACTATTGACACTCCTGAAAAGTCAACAACACAATAGTTGACATTAATGAGCAAATAACCTTAAAAGAGGTTCAGGTACCTGAAATAATGGTAAAAAAGAGATCTTAATAAATTATGTCACTTCAAGAAAAAGATAGCATTGAAATAAAACTATTGTAGGTGATATATTTGCATATACAATGATACTTGATTTGCAAAAGAAAATGACAAAATTGAGCCTACGTCCATTAATGAACATCGACATAAAGATGATTGACCAAAATGGAAAGATGCAATCCAAACATAATTAAATTCACTTGAAAAATGCCAAGTCTTCGGACCCATTGTTTGAAGACTGAAAGTTTGAAGCCGATAGGCTATAAATGGGTATTTGTGAGTAAACGTAATGACAAAAACGAAATTGTGAGATACAATGGAAAACTTATAGCATAAGGCTTTTCATAAAGGCCTAACATTGACTATAAGGAGACTTATTCCCCAATTGTGGATTCAATCATGTTTTGATTTTTAGTTAGACTAGCAAGTTTAGAAGGACTTTATATGTGACTTATGAATGTTACAACTTATTTATATGGATCACTTGATAATGACATAAAGCGTGCAATTCAAAACCACGAGAAATGTGTTCAATTAAGTTATAAAGATCCTTGTAAGGATTAAAACAATATAGACACGTGCGGTATAATTGTCATAGTGAATATCTTTCAAAGGAAGGATATACTAACAATTTTATTTGTCTATGCATTTTTATTAAGAAAATAAAATCTAGTTTTACTATAATTGCAATTTATGTTGATGATTTAAATATCATTTTGAAGAGTTGATAGAGACAATAATATATTTAAAAAATGAATTTGAAATGAAAGATTTAGGAAAAATAAAATTTTGTCTTGACCTACTAATCGTACATTTATTTGGAAAAATTTGTATTCATCAGTCAACTCATATTAAAAGTTATTAAAACGGTTTAATATGGATAAATCCTATCCTATGAGTTCTCTTATGGTTATTCAATCCTTTCCATCCTTAAGATGCTAGTGAATAAATTCTTGGTCCATAAGTACTATACCTTAGTGCTATTAGTGCATTAATGTATCTTGCTAGTTGTACAAAACCTAATATAACATTCTCTATTAGTTTGTTAGCAAGATATAGTTTTTCACCAACTCGAAGATAAGGGAATGGTGTAAACATAAGATTTTGAACCGTTGTATGCAAAGGCCGATGATGAAAATCATTGAGTACATCCCTAAAATGTAAGAGGAATTGCCAAAGGAAAAGATAAAGGCCTTAGGAAACCTTGAAGAAACCTTAAACCAAGCCTAAAGCAAAGCTCAACACCAAGCCCACAATCAAAGACTAACATCCTAACTTGAGTAAGTAGTCTATACAGCTTATTAAGTAAGGTTGTACAACCCACATCCAAAGTTGTATAGGCCTCTTTTAAACCTTAACCCCTATAACCTTCAGGAACTAATCCCTCCTTAAACCCCAGGGTTGCATAACCCAAAAAAATGGATGTACAATTGATTCTTAGCTGTCCAGCCCATGTGCAAGCCCTAATCCCAGGAGATCCATCTCCCTCTTTGTCATTAGATGCAAACATTTTGCAACCAAAACCATTTCTGGCTCTATGCACTTATCCATCACGTATAAATACCCTCTCATTTAAAGAGGGAAGAGAGACTTGGACAACCTAAGGTTACTCTATAAAAAATTCTCCTTAACTCATACTTGACATAGAAATACTAAACACTAATCCTTCCTAATCACTTTCGAGGTCATTTTCTCTTGATCATTGTGCTTTTCTTAAGCATTTTGGAGGATATTAAACTCATTGTGTGCCTCTAAGGGCAAGAAAACACTTAAAAGACATTTAAAGGAATCCCTTATTCCCCTTCTCTTATTTTTCCTTTCTTTATATTTTCAAAATCCCAGGAAATTAAGGCTATACAAACTTAAATGTAGTATGTACAACCCAAGAACTTAGTTGTACAACCTTATCCTTCTACACTAGTTTTTAAAAAATTTTCCTTTTCTTTTTTAGATTTCTCCTTTTTAATATTACTTTTTATAGTCTTTTATGATTAGGAAGAGGCCTAACGACCAAGGACCAATATTCATTTCAAAAATGGAGTTTTGATAAGATTTGAAATGGTTTTCATGTTTTATCTTATGCTAATGTTTGTATTTTTGCATTTTAGTTTAATGATGAGTTTGGTTTTGTTTTAATCACGTTAAGGTAGTGACCAAGTGAGGGACTTAGTGTTCCAAAGATCTTAAGAGCTCTTCTTATGATTGTGTTTATGTTTAGAGCATGTGAATACTATTTTGGCCTTGTAATTTCCCTTTTTACTAATGGCATTTAACCCTTGTGATGGTTAGTGGTGTTTATGGATACTATAACACTTTTAGAGGAGTAAGGGAGAGGGTCATTAACCCTAGGTTGACTTTTATAATAATTTAGCCTTATGCCATTGAAGATCCTTCATTATGCTTTACATGACATGTTAATTGTATCTTAATCCTCTACAATGCATATACTTGTGTTCTAATGTTTTAATGTTTTCCATGTGATGTTGGGATGTGATATTAAGGACTAAGTTACATACTTAGGAACTTTTGCATGGGAAAGATGGTAATATATGCTATGTTCCTTCTTTGTGCTTTGAGTTCATTTGGTTTGTCTTATGTCTCTTTCACTTACTAACATGTTTTTTTTTCCTTTGGGTGTAGGTGTTCTTTGTTGGATTAAACATTAATTTGGTTTTAACCATCATCCTTTGTGATTGTGAATGATTGTGATGTGTGGTGTATATGGATATGCATGATGATACGAATAAGGTGGGATTAACATCCTTACCCGTATGCAACCATAAGTCCTAAACTTTTAATTCAAGGATAAAAAATAAAATAAATCCTTAAATCTAAACTAGATATATAAAAAACGTGTTTTCAACAACTTATGAAAAGATTTAAACAAGTTTTGTGAAATTATCAAGCTCACTAGACAATCTCACTAAGTCCTTTTAAGAACTTAATAAGAGAATAAAATCTCACAAAAATGGTTAAATTAATAATTTGTATAGAAACTCGTTTTTAAGGCCTTTTATGGGCTTACAAGGTTTAAACTAATGCAAATCCTAATAAAAAATGGAAGGAATTTTCCTAAGATATTTCTAAACACAATAGGACTTATATTCCTTCCTAAATAATATATTTCTTCTTAAAACTCACTAATTAACCTTTGTCTGATAAATTAAGAAAGATATTAAAGCCTTATGATTAGCTAATAAAGAATTCAGAATTATAAAAATTGCTCGATATAACACAACCATTACACGTCAGTCACCATATTTTGCCAAAGGATCATGAAGACACACTACCATGTACATGGTCGTGCCACGACTTTTTTTCCAAAAATGGGAATTCATCCTTGATGAGCATAACCATGTGCATGGTCGTGCTTCAACTTTCTGCCCCAATTTCTTCCTTCCATGAATTAGGACTTTATTGAATCAAACTAAGCACTCCTTTTAAAAACTCCATGCTCTTATACTTTTGCATTTGGTTTTCACATAATTCATTACCTTCTGAAGCCAATCTTTTTGTAATTTCCCCTTGCATGAAATCTTCAAGTGCATTTTTAAACTTCTTGAGCCTTCCTCTTATGACTAGACCTTAGAGTTGGATTGGATTCTTTGCATCCTTGCCTAGGCTATTTGCATCATTCCCTCCTTCTTCAAGAGGATTCATTCTCAAATCTAAACCTTCATCAAAGTCAAAAGGAAATAAGTCAACAACATTAAAAGTAGCATTTATTGTATGACTAATAGGCAAGTCTAACTTGTAAGCATTATCATTAGCCCTCTTTAAAATTTGAAAAGGCCCATCTTCTCTAGGGTCAAGCTTACTTTTCCTAATATTAGGAAATTTTTCCTTCCTAAAGTATGCCCAACCCCAATCACCTGGTTTAAATACAACTTTAACTCTACTCCTATTGACATTCCTACTCATTTGCTCATTCTTTTTTTTTTCTATGTTTGAATGTACTTTTCATGCAATTGTTTAATAAATCATATTTCTTTTTTCCTTTTAACTCCAATTGCTTATTTAAAGATATAGGGGAAAGATCTAATGGACTTAATGGTACAAATTCATAAACAATCTCTAAAGGGCAATAATGGGTGGATGAATACACACTTCTATTATATGAAAACTCTATATGCGGCAAACACTTCAAGTTTTTTTTATTAAAACTTTCAAAAGTTGCCCTAGAGTTCTATTAACAACTTTAGTTTGACAATCAATTTAGGGGTGACAAGAAGTATAAAATAACAACTTAGTACCCAATCAACTCCATAATGTTTTCTAAAAGAAACTTAAAAACTTTGTATCCCTATCACAAATAATAGTTCTATGCATACCATGCAATCTTACAATTTCTTTGAAAAATAAATTTGCAATGTTAATGGCATCATCAGTTTATGGCAAGCAATAAAATGTGCCATTTTAGAAAACCTATTAACAAACACAAAGATAGAATCATTACCACGTTTGGACCTAGGTAAACTTAAAATAAAGTGTATAGAAATATTAACCTAAGGCATACTAAGAATGGTTAAAGCCATAAATAAACTATGTGGTTTTGATTTAGATTTAGCTTATTTACATGCAACATATCTATCACATACTTTTTGCACATCATTTCTCATATTGGGACAATATAAGTGTTCATCCAATACATTTAAAGTCTTTTGTACACTAAAGTGCCCCATAAGCCCATCCTCATAGGCTTCCCTAATAAGTAATTCAAGCAAAGAAGATTTAGGCACACAAAGTTTATTGTCTCTAAATAAAAATTCATCATAATAAGTAGTTTTCTTACAATTTTTATAGTAAATGTTGAAATCAATATCATCAACATATAAGTCTTTAATATACTCAAAACTAATCAATTTAGAATCCAAAAGAGTAAAAAGAGTATACCTTCAAGATAGTGCATTGGCTACTACATTATCCTTACCTTGTTCATACCTTATGACATTTGGAAAAGACTTTATGAACTCACTCCATTTAAAATGCCTTTTATTTAGCTTTTGTTGCCCTTTAAGGTACTTCCAAGACTCATGATCGGTATGGATGGCAAAGTTTTTAGGCCATAAGTAATTTCGCTATATTTGTAAAGCCCTAACTAATGCATACATCTCCTTATCATAGATTGAGTATTTAAGAGTAGGTCCACTAAGTTTTTCACTAAAATATACAATTGGCCTCCTTTTTTTATATCAAAATAGCTCCAATGCCCAAACATAAAGTATCACATTCAATTTCAAAGGTGTTAGCAAAATTAGGCAAAGCTAATAAAGGTGCATTGATTAATTTAAACTTTAACAAATCAAAAGCCTTTTATTGTGCCCTCCATTAAAAACCAATAATTTTCTTTATAATTTTAGTTAGGCATGCTATAATTATACTAAAATCCTTAACAAACCTTCTATAAAAACTAGCCAAACCATGAAAAGATCTTATCTTACTTATGTAGTAGGTTTCAGTCAAAAGGAAATAACACTTATCTTCTTTTCATTAACTTTTATTCCATCTTTACTTATTAATAGTACAAAAAGAACATTTTTTAAAGTTGATATATAGCTTTTCTTTGCGTAAGACATCAAAAATTAACCTAATATGCTCCAAATGCTTTTTAAAGGATTTAGAATATATAAGAATGTCATCAAAATAAACAACTACAAACTTATGTAAGAATGCACTCAAAATATGATTCATCAATCTCATAAATGTCTTAGGGACATAGGTTAACCCAAAAGGCATAACCAAACATTCATACAATTCATATTTAGTTTTAGAAGTAGTTTTCCACTCATCCCCCTCGTGTATACAGATTTGATGATATCCACTCATTAAATCAAATTTAGAAAACATGCATGCACCATGCAATTCATCTAACATGTCATCTAACCTAGGAATGGGATGCCTATACTTAATTATTATTTTGATAATGGCCCTACAATCTACATATATGCGCCATGACCCATCCTTTTAAGTATAAGTAAAACAAGAACCACACATAGACTCATGTTTTCCCTTACTAAACCTTTTTCTATCAATTCTTCAACTTGCCTTCAAAGCTCCTTTATTTCATCAAGATTACTTCATAGGCCAGTCTATTAGGAATTTAGAAGCCTAGGATGAAGTTAATTTAGTGTTTAATACCTCTTAAAGGAGGTAATCCCTTTAACACATCTTCGAGAAATAGATCTACAAAATCATGCAATGAAGAAACAAAACACCTAGGAAGAAACTTGACTAGATCATCACCAAAACCAAAATATGTTAGTAAAAAATATTTAAACAAAAGTATAACCATAGGTGTTTTGTCTAGCAAGGCTTTCCTCACATTCTCTTTTTTGCATAAAACACTTTTTTCACATCTTCTCCTTTTGCATGTCCCTCTCCTTTCTTTTGGGCATTCTCTCTTTTTTCTCTTTTTTCTTTCACTTTAAGCTCACACCCCTTTTGGGTTTTCTCATAGCTCACTTTTTACTATGTTAATTCTTTTTCTTGTTTATGCACACGTTGTTTCTCTCTCAAAATCTATTGATCTTCATAAATTTGAAAAAGGGGATAAAAAAGATAATATAATATTTTTCCCCCAAAAAATCAAACTCATGCACATTAGAAAACTCATCATGTTTAGCCCTTCTATCATATTTCTAAGGGCGCCCAATAACATGTGACTAGCTTGCATAGGAATAACATCACTACCATCAAAGAGGTCTTGAAGGAGGCTATGGTTATTTGCATTATTAACCCCTAGGAAAGCTCAAACAAGGAGACAAAAAAGGTGTGAAGGAAGAGAACGATTCAACTATGGGATGAGAGTAATAAAGGGAAGGAAATGGAATGAGTGAGGCATATAACTCAAAGTAAGAAGTTCTATTACTCTAACATAGGGGCCCCTAAAGAACTAAAGGTTAAAAAGGAGATGGATGAACTTATTATGAAGGAGAAAAAGGATGGCAATCCTATTATAAAATAGCTGAAGAAGGTACTATTGGCCCTAGGCACCAAGAAGGGGAGGTTGAATTAGTGTATAAAAATTAAAACAAGAAGGTAAGAAGGAAAATGAGTAGAATGGAGACATAACACTTATAGTGGTTCGGGTATAATCGACCCTATGTCCACTTCCCAATTCTCAGTAATTAGGTGTTTTGCTATCTTCCAATGGTGTTTCTAAGCTCACACTAAACTTTTACATTTGTGTTTTCAAGACTCACACAGTAACCTTTATACTTGTGTTTTTAAGGCTCACACAACAACCTCTTTTAGTGTTTTTACAGGCTCACATTACAACCTTTACAAATGGTGTTTATGCTCACACCAAACAATCACCTAAAGAAGAAAAAAGATTGAGTAGCAAAATTGTAAGAGCTTGGATTACAAATTAATGAATTCTCTTGTATTTACATATGTTTGGTGAGGTATTTATAGCCTCTACCCACCAAAGAGATGTTGCAATAAAACTGGTAGCAAATCTCCAAAGTATGCTATACAGATTCTGTATTTTATCAAGCTTTATTCGCGATTGCTACTACTCTTTCGCGGTCATGATTTTCCAATTTTTCATATGGGAGCTAAAAATTGCGGTGGAAATCTCCATTTATGTCTAACAGCTAGTCCACATGTCATCTTTTCATTGGTTCACTAGGAACATATAGTTGTTGTCTTTCACCTACTCACAAAAGTAGCAGTCTTGATTTTTCTTGTATAGGCTGCAACTTAAGACGCGAATTCGTCTATCAAAATGTTCATCTTCTTCTTTATGATTTGCGGCTGCTACCCACAAGTTGCCATTGTGATTTTTGTCTTCCAACGGCCACCTGGGACACTTGTCATGTTATGGTTGTGGACTTGATTCTCTCTTGAGTTACTTCAAAATGCGCGGTCGCTACTGAGGCGTGACACACTTCGTAAATTCATCTGTGATTTTGGCTCTCATTTCTTTGAATTGGTCACTGCAGAGAAATGGCTCGTGAATTTGTCTGTCCAATTTGTTAACCTGCCTTGGTCCAATTCACGGTTGCGATTTGTGAAGTTGCGGTCGTGAATTAGGAGACACTTTGCTTTCTTTAGAGATTATGGACTTCATCCAACTTCAAATTTAGAGACTATCTAAAAACTGCAAAACAACACTTAATTGAAACATTAGAATTGAACAATCTCCTTTGTCAAGATCAAAAGAGGTTTAAGACTTAGTGTTAACCATACTAGTCCAATAATCTCCCTCTTTTTGATTTTGACAACTTAGATTGATCCAAAGGGAAAATAATGCAAAAATATTATGTTGGAGTGAAGTTAAGGTAAAATTTTAATAAATAATACTTAAGGTAAAAATTTCCTAAGTATGACATTCAATCATTGAAAAGACTTAAGTATGAAGGTATGATGCTCCCCATCAACTTATGCTAAAATTTTTAAGTTATTATTTTTTTCCCTTTAAACTTAAATTCTTTCTATCTCTCCCCCTTTGGCAAGATCAAAAAGAGGGTGCATAAGAAAAAAGAAAACAAGCATAAGTGTGCATAAGGAGCAAAATAAGAATGCAAAACATACAGATAAAGTTCATCAATCACATAAGACAATGAATTGCAAAGAAATAACTTTATATATGTATAACTATGGGATCACAATATTGTTAAAAAACATAAATAAATAAGAAAATACAAAGGATCCCTAATCTAGAGGATTGGAGAATCATCATCATCTCTAGAAGATGCTTCCTCTTGCTCATGTATGACTCCTGCTGCTTCATCCCCATCCTCAACTTCTTTTTCATTACCATCTTCATCTTGTGTATCTTCAAATTTGGTGTAGTTTGGAAGATGACAAGGAGGAACCTCTAATTTCTCTTGAAGATCCACCATGTCACTATGAAGATGTGAGAGAAATAGGAATCTTCATTTCATCATTCTCATCATCTTATCGAGTTTTCGATCAATAGTGGCAAGAGACAACTTGGACTTGGGTTTTGGTTAAGGAGGAGGGATTGGAATTGTGCCTTCTTCAATATGGAGCCTTTTCCTTTTTGAAACTTCTGAAGTTTCCATATTATTTGCTCCAATTGCACCTAAGGTATACACATAGGTGTTTAGATTAATAGCCTTGGCATTAATATAGTGGGTGAGATCTAGGAAGTTTTGTGAAGGTAGAAGTTTCTTAGTGAGGAATTTTTCTTTTTCCTCATCAAGGGCTCCATCGAAACGGTATATGGCAGTGATGTGTGAAAGTAGCAAAAATTGGCTTTTGGGTTTAGTACTTATGTGAATCAATTGATCCATAAGGTACCGACTAATTTGGATTGGTTTATTTTTGACAAGGCAGAAAAGAAATGACAAGTCTTTTTGGAACATTTTCTCATTACTATCACCTCTTGTATTTACAAAAAAGGTGATGATACGGTCGAGTATCCAAAGGGGTAGGGATTTGATGTGTTTAGACAAAAAAGAGCGGGGTCGTGTTTGGTTTCTATGGAGATTTTCAACCAAAACTTGGAATAGATAACATCAAGTGTGAAGATTATGAAAAGGGATGTTTTCTTTGACTTGAAGATTAAAGAGAGAAGATAATTGGACGAAAGTAATGTAAAAAGGGTCGCTAAAGGCCCGAAACACTAACCCGTATTGCCCTGCTCTTGAATCAGCTTTTCGACTCAATTGAACCGTGCACATGAATTCCTGCATGATTTCTTCATAACCAGGTTCATCCCGAAAGATGAACTCGTTCTGGCCCAAATTGGAGAGGAAAGCTCGAATTTCTACATTGATACCTAAGGTTTCTAGCATAAAGGTTGAGGGTTATCTTGTTTGGGAGAATGATCTTAGAGGGGTTTGTTTTGTACCTTTCTTTTTCTTCCTTAGTAACTCCCTTCATGAGATGGAGGGCAAGGGATGCAGAGGGCTGAGTCACTGCCTTGCCTTTGTCTGCTCTAGAGAACTTCTTTGGAGGTATAACAAGAGAAGAAGAGAATTTAGGAGAATTTTAGACAGATTTGAGAGAGAGAAGATGTTTGGAATAAAAGTGAGGATGTCATTATTGAAGGGGGTATTTATAGCCATTGAAGACGTGAATAAATGGCTAGAAACAACTATAAATGGATTAATGAAGAGTTGGAAACGGTTGGCAATCAAATCACTTAAATGTCTAGGCGGTTACTCTAATTCGCGTCTGCGAATCCATGAGTCGTGATCGTGAATTCCAGAAAATGTGAGTAACAAACAAATTTTCCTCGGAAATACGCATTTTAACAATCAAAAAATTTGAAATTTGACTAAAATTTGCGGTGGAGCAAAAATTTCATGACCACAAATTGATGTTTGATAGCAGGTAAAATTGACTTGTAATTCGCGACCGTGAAGAAAGGATAGCGACCGCAAATTATGAGTCAGCAAGGAAAAATAGTTGAATTTTGAAAAACTTATGATCCACTTTACTAAACACAAATATCACAAATCAACAAATATCAATATATATAACAATAACACTCATAAGATAAAAAATTTTCACTTTAGGGAGCTTCCATCAAACATTCCCAATTCTCTCTTAATGAAGTTCATCCTTTCTTCATTTCGAGGTTTGGTGAAAATATCTACAAGTTGAAGATTTGTGTCAATAAATTCTAACACATCATCACCCTTTTGCACATGATCTCTAAGAAAATGATGTCTAATATCTATGTGTTTGCTCCTAGATTGTTGGATGAGATTCTTAGAGAGATTAATAACACTTGTGTTATCACATTTAATAGGAATGTGATTAATCACTTTGCCAAAATCCTTCAATTGTTGTTTCATCTAAAGGACTTAGGTGCAACAATAACCCGTAGCCACATACTCGACTTCCGCGGTGGATAAGGCAATCAACACTTGCTTTTTACTAAACTAAGAAACTAGGCGTTCACCTATAAATTGGTAAGCCCCGGAAGTGCTTTTTCTATCTAATAGGCTACTACATAATATGCATTCGAATATCCTATGAGACTAAAAGAAGAATCCTTAGGATACCATAACCCTAAGTGAATTATGCCATGCAAATATTTAAAAATCCTTTTAACAACATTTAAGTGTGACTCTCTAGGAGTGGATTGGAACCTAGCACACATATAAACACTAAACATGATATTTGGCCTATAAGCAGTAAGATAAATTAGAGATCCAATCATACCTCGATATCTCTTTTCATCTACTGTTTTGCCCGATTTGTCCTTATCTAGCTTGATGGCACCACTCATTGGGGTTTTAGCTACCTTGCAACCATCCATGTCAAATTTCTTAAGTATCTTCCTTGTGTATTTGGCTTGGTTGATGAAGATCCCTTCCTTGGATTGCTTGATTTGTAAACCGAGAAAGAACTTGAGCTCTCCTATCATGCTCATTTCAAGTTCCTTAGTCATACACTTAGCAAAATCCTCAAAAAATGATATCATCAACATAGTTTTGAACAATTAATTTGTCATGTTTGTGTTTTTTAACAAAAAGTATGGTATCCACCTTTCCTTTTTCAAAATCATTTTTCAAGAGAAATGAACTAAGCCTTTCATACCAAGCTCTTGGAGCTTGTTTCAAACCATATAAGGCTTTGTTCAATTTAA
>CATIWR010342104.1:0-24557 GCA_949677035.1 Omphalea diandra
TGAACGTGACAAATGCATTCATTAGACCAATTATATATATATATATATATATATATATATATATATATATATATATATATATATATATATATATATATATATATATATATATATATATATATATTGATAAATAAATAAATATAAATATACTTAAGACTACTGTTTATTCTTTCTTAAATTTATTTGCTTTGATATTTATTATATACATTCTTTATTTTTTCAATCTGTCTTCATATTTAATTTGAAAAAGCCAAACCTAACTTATATAGAACAACATAAAATTATTATTTTTCAATGCAGGATTACTACTATTTAAACTTTACATAAAACCTCTATATAGATTAGAACCATGCATTTAGTTGATTTTATTAGGTTTTTTCTATTCACTTATTTATTAATAAAATTAGAATAGTGTCCATGAAGGAATGAATCACATATCATCCATTTTTTCATTGAGTACATGTTTAGTGATTAGTAAACAAGCAGTTGTCCTTTTTCTTTACCCAGACCAAGATTGTCTAAACAAGTGGCTTTATCCATATTAACATGAGACTATCATAACTACACAAAGATATCCAGCTTTCATATTAGATGAATGATTTATAATACCTCATAACTATGTGTAGTTGCAAGACAACGACAAGAATCATACAATTAATAGCAGCCAAAACCCAAAATAATTTGCATCTATATGCATCTGAAATAGTAAACAAGTTCATATATGACAAAAAAAAAATTTACTTTCAACCTTTGCATCGAATTGAAAATCTTGAAGAATAACAAGGAAAAACAAACCTTGACCAAATAACTAAACATTAAAATCATTAACAAAAATGTCATCTTTCTCAAAATCCCATTAACAAAAATTAACCCATGAATGCAAAAACCATAACCACAACACAATAAAACAAAACCACAACCAAACCTAAACCAATATATAAACAAAATCATATTCGAAAGCACAATAAAGCCCATGAATGAAAAACCAAAACCAAAGCTTATTCTATAATAAACAAAAACATAGAAATCCAAATCATGAAAGAAAACTTCAGGCTCAATAACGAATCCAAAACACATAGCCCAAGTTCAATAATAAACCTAAAACACAGAAACCCTGAGCTCAACAAAAGCAAAGCATGAACAAAAAAAAAAAAGAAAAGAAATTACCTTGTTCTAAACTCAAAAACACAAAGCTAGAGCTTATTCTGCCGGAAATATTACAAATGGAGCCCAAAATTAATTCAACAAAATTAACCCTAAAATTAAAATGTCGGGTTTACAACATAAACAAATAGAAAATTGAATAAATCAATAAAGAGATAGAGAGGGGAAACATACTTGGAGCGACTACGAGCACCGGCGTGTGAAACATTTCTTTATTGACGACCAGTGAAGGAAAGAAAGATATTATGAGAAGGAGAATGAAAATTTACTGCGCTTAAAGTGGAGAAAGATATTGCGTGAAGGATAATGCAAGAAAGAACGAATAAGGAGAGAAGGAGAATGAAATTTGAGAGATTGGAAGAAAAGATTGTTATGGCTTAAGTGTGGGGAAAGACGAGTGAAAACATATAATATGTTATTATTGCTTAGTGATGGCACAATTCATTGCTAAGTTTTGTATGATACAATAATTATTAATATAGTAATAACATATAAGATATTATAATGTCATTATATATAAATTTACTTATATATATTATATAAATTTATGTATAAAATAATAAAATATAAATTAAAATTTTAATATTTCAAATCATATAATAATAATAATAGTAATAATCATTTAAGTTAATTTTATTACATATATAATTCATATATATATATATATATATATATTACAAATTTATAAATTATTTATATTTAATTTTAATTTATAATTATAGATAAATGTAATAAACATAATAATTATATATATATATATATACTTATATAAATTATTATACAATTATTATATATAAATATTTATCATAAATATATATATATATATATATATATATAAAATATATAAATATTATTACAAATATTAAATAATTATCCAAATATTAAATAATTATAAATATTCATAATATATATTATAAACTATTAAATATTGTAAATTTTTAAATGTTATATATTAAATATTAATACCTAATATTAATATCATAAAATAAATATTATTATAAATAATTATGGTCACTAATTATCGATAAATTCAGTATCCGTCGCTAATTAGCAACGAACAATCCGTTGAATCCGTTGCTAATTAGCGACGAACAATCCGTTGAATCCGTCGCTAATTAGCGACTTGGATTACCACTCTCCAATAGCTATAAACGTCAAATTTGTCGCTACATAGAAAAAGAAGTTACCATCGCTAATTTAGCGAAGAAAACTTTTGTTACTTCATTTGCAACCCAAATGGCACATACTCTTGCCAATAAATAGTGATGAAAAACACTTTCGATCACTAAATATTGCCATTATTTCCTCATTGTGTTCATTGTTATATTAGGTGCCATTTAAAGGCACCAAATTTAGCAATGGATTAGTGATGGATTTAGAGTCCATAACTGAATTCTCTCTTTTTCCATCTCTATATTATCAAATTATTTTTTATCGCCAAGTTATCATTAATCCATTTGGTAATTAGCAACACATTTGTTTCTATCGCTAATTTCCATTGCTAAAATCACTTTTTCTTATAGTGTTAGGTATCAGTTATTTAAGGGTCTTGTTGGGAATTAGAATTTGCTTACTTGATTCTTGAAATATTGCTTGCTTGATTCTTGAAATAAACTTAGGCAAATTTTATTAACATTGCATATGGGTAAGGGACAAGTTACCCACATTCATATTATTGTCTTTCAATAATTGTTAGGACTACTTCCACCATGGTTGACACTATTTAAGCTTTTAATTATTTGATCACTTAGCTTATATATCAACTTGAGTTGGGTACCCTTCCGTTCTTATTGTGAAATAATGAATTGAAGAAGAACCTATAAGATCAAACTTCAAGAACTTGCAGAAATATTAGATCATAACTTATTTGTATTCATTAAAATAAGAATCTAGAACCTAAAAGGTTCAACATCCCCCCCTCCATCCATTTAGTGATATCAAACAATCCTAAATGAGATATTAATGATAAAGTTTTATCAAGTTTGTATCTTTGTAATGATGATTTCGTCTTTATCTTTATACCTAAACCAATTATTGTAATTGTTCATTATTAATGTCTATTTTTATTAGTTCTTTTATTTATTACTATTACTTAATATCAATGTCATTTTTTTTAATTTTTTTACTATTTCTCTCCCATTATCATTTTGAATATCTTACTTCACATTTAAGCTTAATATTTATTATCAATGTTTCTCCCCCTTTGTCATTATCAAAAAGAGTATTGAACATATAATATGGGTGAGTGAATCATATAAATCTACTAATAGAGATAAGAAACATATAAGCATTAAGTCATCATATAAAGAAGGAAACATTATATTGAACATAATAATTATTGTAAGTAACAAATGTAGTCTATTTTCATTAATAGAGAAAAAAATTAGACAGGTTTGAAATATAGGATTAGTATTAAAAGTATGGGAGGAGTTAAGAGAAGAAAGAGGGATAAAAGTAGTCTTCTATTATTGTTATTATTGTTGCTACTATTCTTTAATAGAATTAGTTTTAGGATGAAGTTTTAGACCTTTAATTATTCAATCCAAGGTCTAGTTTACATTGCTGACCTAGGTTTTGAGTTGTTGACCTTAGTTTGAAGAGAGTCAATTTTGGTTTTTATCCTTTCCATGGTAGTAATTAGTAGAGTTAGTTGTTGAAATACTCTTTCTTCAAATGTAGAAAAAGAGTTGGGTTATGGAGGAGGTTCACTTAAAGTCCCAATTTTTATGGTTGCCTCTACACCTGCTCCTGCCACGTCTTCCAAGTTCTCATCTTCTTCCATAACTTCATAAGCTTTTTCATCAATGAGGACAATGAGACCACTATCTTGCCTCTTGAGAATGCCTATGCTTAAAACATCTTCTCTCTAATGGATTCGTTTATTGGTAGCAGGTAAAGATTTATGTTCTTGTCTTTTATCTCATTTTTTGTTTTGGGAATGGTTTTGACAAACTTTGTAATTTGTGATGTAATTTGGCATCATAAATGCATTATTTTGTCAGCTTGTTGCTCTAGTTTACCAACCAACATCTAAGGAGCATCAACCTTTTTCTTATTGACCATGCATAAAGGAAAAATAAATCTTACAAGATGCAGTTATGATTTGATTGTCCCTACCATTTATGTTCTAGTAAATGAAATAGTGGGCAATCCTCAAGGCGTAACTCTTTATTTTGGATGTCTTGCTATTGTTAGAGTTGTTGTTTGAGCTTCCAATTATGATGGATTTCTGAAATTCCTTAATCTCAATCTTAAAAATGGGTGGCTACTATGACTACTTATCATTTGAGACTTTTAGGCAGTTTGTCAACTTATTGGATCTCATTTAGCTTAAAATAGGCTTGTTCTTTAATTCTTTAGAAATATGTCCAACTGATCCCTTCCATTAATTCTTGAATTTTCTCGACCAACTTGTACCTTTCTAAGTTAAGAATTTTCCACACTTATCTTTTATTTGCCTATTTTTTTCTCTAACTTAATTTCTTCTTCTATTTTGAGAAGAAATTTAGGAGCACTTACTTTCTCAATTTTCCACACATACACACACACATATATAACACATTAGCTTGCGCGATGCTGTTTATTGAAATCATTCAAATTTTATGTTTTATATTATTTATTTGATTAATGTACAACTTTGAATGATATTAGTGTCAAAAGAATTTAAAATTAACTATTTGAATGAAGAGATCTGGAAATATGAAGTTAATAAATTCTATAGTAGATAATAGATTTGTAAAAGGTTTTTCTTTATAGTAAATTGTAGATAAATAATACCAAATATGTAAAAGTAATTGTTATGAAGTTTTTTAATTAATACCTACAATTTATTATTCATGTTACAAAAAACTAAAATATATGTTATTATTTATAAGATAAGAAAATATATACATAACAACTGTTCTATAATTGGAAGTTTTAAGATAAAGTTACGGTTGGTTGATTGTCCTTGATAGCAGGTAGTCATGCAGTTGGCTTATCATAATAAAATTTTAAAAAATTATATAACCATGTGGCTATAATTTAAAAATAAATTGTAATATTATATAAAAGTTAATTATTTGCCCATGTAGCGATTTTTTTTTTACGGTGGATTCCTTAGAGAATAATTCAGTTTGCGAGTTTATAGTAGGTACTAATGATGATGTTATTTCAATTATATAAGCAGACTTGGATGCTTTTTTTTTTTATGAACTTTTCATCACCAAGATAATATTAAAGTTCTTTGGATGTTTCTTTGGCTCTATAGAATTACAAGTGTCCAAAGAAATGTCGAACTTTGGCCAATAATTGTGATAGGAGACAAAAACTTGAAAAAAGGGATCATCATCATTAAAAATATATATCACTTTAAATGATAAATTATATGGATCATCAGTTTAAGTATTAAACACAACCTAAAATAATTGTTGTAACACAAAGATTTTGCTCATGAGAGGAGACAACTAGAACTTATCTTTTTGACTTTATGCTAAATTATTGGGAGGTAGTTCGACTAAATCCATTGCTTGACGTCAAAAAATAAAAAAAGATGTAGATCTTATATCGTCCTTAACAATAATATTTAACTTGTACCTATAATTTTATTTGGAATATTGTTGTTTATAAATGTCTAAGTACTATAAATTTTAATAATAAATACCGATAAATTGGAGGATCTTTTAGCAACCCATAGTTGTTACACCAAATATGATTATCGTAGTTTTGGACATTGCTTTTGCATTGCGGCATACTGTATACCACTAGCTGATTAACACATCAACATCTTTGATTATAGCCGTATATGTGAATTTGATGTCCTATTAAAGAAATAGTTAGTTAGATATATAAAATATAGAATAAAAATATTTTTGTAAATAATACCTATTAAAGAAATAATTAGCTAAATATATAAACTATATAATAAAAATATTTTTGCAAATGACAATAGCAATAAAAAAATATTATGTAAATATACCTTATCAGTATGAATATCCAAAGACAGTAATTCCTAGTTTTTGTATTCATATTTCTTTTTGCGTTTATGTTACAAATTGGATGGCCTTCTATTGCTAATTTTGAATTTTCTCTATAGGTGTCATTAACCTATAATAATATAATTTTATTCAACATGTATAATAGTTTCTAATGAATATAAATGTTTATCTACCTTTCTTTTAGTTGATACATCTCTGGAATTTCAAGGTTGATGAAGACTTTTGTCGTAAATGAGATATTAATAGATATTTCGTCTATAATATATAATAATATGATTATAGTGTTAATTATAGATATTAAAAATATAAAAAATATAAAAAAAAAAGTAGCAAAAGAGAATGTATATTACCATTGAACTATTTAACAACTATAAGTAAAACAACTACAATAATGCTGCTATTTCTTTCACCAAAAACATCATCGTTAGGAAATTGAATAACCACTTTATCCTAAAGAATAATATTAAGATTTTCATTAATGCAATATTAAAAACATATGTGATAATATAAGGGAAATAAGAAATAACTTAAAATGTTTAAAAGGAATCAACTTATAGTTTTTGATTCGCAGATGCTGCTTGTGTGCAGTTAGACCCATAATGTTAGTTTCTTCAACAACACTAATTGTAGTGATTTGCCCAAGGACATCTGTAAGTCATTAAAACTTAGGGGGTGTCAAAATGGGTAATGTCATATTGACTCGAAGCAAAAAACACATAAAATATCCATGTTAGGGTTAAGTCTTAATAGGTCTGTGATGGTAAATAGGTTGACCCATTTATGACACTAGTTAAAAAAGGTCATGTAGTGGGTTGACTAGCTAATCTATTTTGACCCATTTAATTTTATGAGTCATGTTCAGTTGTGTCAACCTGACCTAACCCATTTATAACCCATATATTAAAGGTTATTATAGTCTTTTGATTAAAATAAATAAAAAATATTTAAAACAAATTGACATAAAGGACACATACAAAAGAACAAACCAAACAAAGTATTAAAAGTAAAAAAGTAAAATAAAAAAAAAACAAAGAAAGAATACTTAAACAAAACTAAAACCTTAATCTACAAACAATAAAGCCGCCACTCACTTCTTTCTCTTTTTCAAACAAAAATGAAACATGTTGCTTCCCTTCTTCACTAAATGTTGCACTCATCTTCCTTCCTTTAATCATATTCTCTTATTAATTCTCTTTTATAAACAAATTATTTTTTTATCTACTCAATGAGAAAAAGGAAGTGTTCAATAAGCAACTTTATATTAGAAAGGTCTGATATGAAAACATTCAAATTTTGACTTTAGAAGTGTTGTGCTTAATTATGAACATTCTCTAGTAGGGTCTCCTTTACCACATTAGAGAGCAACTTTAGATTTAGGCTCACTCACTTCCTCTATTAAATCAAGTTCCTAGATCAAGTTCACTTACAATGTCTCCTAGTACGTTAAATGTTAAAATTTGTTTCTTTTCATTGGTGTTACTAGTAATGGGTTCATTCTTGGGTACTACTTGCATCTATTGTTGGGTATTACTAGTATCTATTATGTTTTTTATTCTTTTTGTCATTCATTGTAGTTATTGTTTCTATTTTTATAATTTATCTATTCTGTTTAATGAAGATATGGATTGGCTTTTAAAATCATATGCTTCACTACCTAATATTCTATTTTTGTTTTTGTTTTGTTTTTGTTTTTATAATTCCTCTATTGCATTGTTGTTTCTGTTCTTATAATTTGCCCTTTACCAATTTATAATTGATTTATTCTATGATTGTTTATGTTCCTATAATTTATCTATTATTTCTATTTTTATAAGTTATCTATTTTGTTATTATTTCTATTCTTATAATTTGTACTTTACCACCATATAATGTATTTATTTTGTTGTTGTTTATATTTTTATAATTCATCTATTATTGTTTTTGTTCTTATAATTTACGTATTATGTTTGTGATACACTGGATTTTTCTGTTTGTGATACACTAGATTTACTTATTGTTTTTTCTATTCTTATAATTTGCTGCATTTTTTTCTCTTTTCTTTCTTATTTCTTTTTTGTTTCTATTAAAAAAACATTTCTTAGCTTTGATTCATTTTTTATTTGATTTTTTTGGGCAGATGGTTAACATTGGTAAAACAGATTATGTTGAAATTGATAAAGAGACTATTAACTTAAAAGAAGATGATGAGATTGCAAAGTTAGACAATGTTACTGTTGGAGTAGAAGAAGAGAACGTAAAAAGGGTTAAAAAATTATCTTCAACTATGTGGAAGTACTTTGAGTTGGTTGAAGGAAAGAATAAGAAAAAAAGTGCAACATGCAAGGTTTGTGGCAAGATATATATAACAAACAAGTATGAGACAGGTAACATGAAACATCATATACTTGGATGTCCTATAAGAGATACTAAAGACATAAGTCATACTTTAATATCTAAAGTGATTAGTCTATTGTGAATTATGTGAAATTTATCCTGATGAGTTTAAAGAATTGATTGTTATTGTTGTTATTATGCATGATTTGCCATTTTAGTTTATTGAGTAGCTAAGGATGAGAAATTTATTATGCTATTTAAGACCTGATTTGCATATAATATCAAGGAAGACTTATAGGTAAGATTGTATAAAGATTTTTAATAGGGAGAAGGTTAAGGTAAAATCTATATTAGATTGGGGAGAATATGCTTAACTTCTGATTGTTGGTCTTCTGCGACTAGTGGTGGATATATTTACTTAACTAAACACTTTATTGACAAAGATTTGTAGTTGCAAAAGAGAATATTAAATTTTGGTTATATGCCTCTTCCTCATATTGGGATAACATTATGTGAAAAAAATTCATAATTTCACATGTGGTTGACAAACTGATACCAAAATATTTTTTGTTACTTTGGATAATGCAACTATCAATAATGTGTGTGCTGATATGTTAAAAAAACATTCGGTTATGAAAAAAGGGCTTTGAATGAAGGATATTTTTTTCATATGAGATGCTTTGCTCTTGTCTTGAATTTGATAATTCAAGGTGGCTTGAAAAAGATTAATGATTCAGTTATAAAAATTAGAAAAAGTATTAAGTATGTGAAGGGATCTCAAGTAAGGAAAATTAATTTTTTGGAGTGTGTTGGTTTTTGTGGTTTAGATTAAAAAAAAAAGAGTCTTAGACAAGATGTGCCTACTAGGTGGAATTCAACATATTTAATGTTGGATAATGATACTTTATATTATCCAAATGATTTTGTGCATCTTTAAAATATTTATAAGTTTTTACAAGTTTTTTTTTTATGATATTACTTGTTTGTTTTCTAGCATCAAATATCCAACATCAAATTTATTTTTTCTCTAGTTTTTACTGCATATTTAACTTTGAAAGATAACATGTGTAATGAAGATGTGTACATGAAATTAATGGTAAAATTGATGTTTTGGAAATTTCAGATGTATTGATATGAATATAATAAAATATTGGCTATTGTTGTGATTTTAGATCCTAGGTACAAGTTGAATTTTGTTAAGTGGTACTATAAGAAGCTCTATGTTGATGACAAATTATTTGAGGTTTTGAAAGTAAAAATAACTTGTTTCTTCATGTTCTGAGTATGCTAACATCAGAAATGTTAACATTAGAAATTTGAGTGGTGACACAAGTAATGGAGCTTTTAGGATCAAATCCATATGAACAATACAGGTCAATGCAATTGAATCTTTTTAACTAAAGATGTATTACAAGATAGGCTCTTTTGAGTATGATGATATCATTTCTCAAAATAGTCAACTAGAACTTTATGTTGATGAACCAAGAATGGATCAAAAGCTTAAGTTAGATGTATTATCATATTAGAAAGGAAACCAACCATGACTTGCGATGTTATAGTTATTCCTATGATAAGAGTAGCTTCAAAAAGTGTATTCCATAATAGTGGAAGAATGCTTGTCTAGTATAAAAGTGCACTTAAGCCCAATATGGTGGAAGCCTTAGGATCAGTAGGGATCGACTATTTGGTGATCAAGGTATAACCTAATATTAAGTCAAAATCATTTTAAAAATTTATGTTTAACTAATTAATTCTTCTTTGTTGGCCCTTATTCACTGAGAAAGGGGATTGAATTGGTAGAAAATTTTAAATTTTGAAGGCAAAAGTTAAAGAAACAAGTTTATAAGAAAAGGTAGGAGAATAGAAAACACAAAGGATTTATAATGGTTTGGGCATTAACAAACACTACATCCACTCTCTAATTCACTAATTGCGTATTTCACTATTACTAACGGGTATTTTACACAAGCTCACATCTAACTTACAATATGTGTTTTACAAGGCTCACACACAACCTTTTGAGTGTTTTTCCAAGGCTCACACTTAAACTATATAAGAGTTTTCTTTACAAGAATCACTTTAAAACCTAATCTTAAAGGTGTTTAATGGCTCATACCAAACCTTAATAACTCACTTATAAAGAATAAATGAAAGAGAGTTAAGAAAAAAATTTACAAGAGTTTGGCCATAATAAATTGCTACTCTCTTACGTTTAGACCGTTTGATGGAGTATTTGTATGTTCCTACCACCAAAGAGCTATTATAAACAAAACTATGCCCATATCTCCAAAGCTAATGGCAAAATCTTGCATTTAATGCTTATCAAATTAATGTTGTGGTTGCTATAGGTAAGTCATGGTCAATATTCTCATTTCACAATGGATTTTGCTCATTCACAATTAAGATCTTCAATTATGTCTAATGGTTAGTTACATGTGGAATTTTAGCATTGATTCTTCTAAAAATCTAGCTATTAGATCTTCAATTATGTCTAACGATATGTTCTTTTATCATTAGTGTTACTAAGGTCACGTTGTCTAACTTGAGTGCTACTGCTTATCGACAATCAAACTAGAGTTTTAGAGATTTCAAGATAGGTATGTTGTGGTCGCTACTAGTGAAGTCAATGTCATGATGTTTGGACCTCTAACGAATCCTATAACATATGGCTTGGACTAGTTGGTTGCTTGAAATCCCTACAAGGCCATATGAAGGTAGTGGTTGTGATGCCCATTGTAACTCAAACCGTGAATCCTTCTAGACAGTTAGTGCCTCACCTTTCTTTAAATAACAATCACTACTTATTGGTAGCAATCACAATTTATGAGACAACTTTGATTCTTTTTACATTTAACTTTCAATGAGATTCTAACTTTACTTTTACATCCAAAACACTTAGATAAGATGTTAGAACCTTTCAATCTATGTTGTCAAGATCAAAAGAGATTTTTGACTTTGGTTTCATCAACATAGTCTAACAATCTTTCCCTTTTTTCATTTTGACAACCTAGATTGAATTATGCAAAGGATAAATATGTATCATCCTTAGTTTTGATCATATTAAGTATATAGATGAAAATGTTAACTATTGAATGAATGCTCCCCTCAATTTATACTCCTCCTTAATTACTTAAAGAACCAATTTTATCTAGTCTTTCCATTTGCTTGTCTTTTTATTGATATAGGCCAATTCAATATACTTAAGTCAATTTTATCTTTACATGTACTTTACATACAACTTCTCTTCCTTTAATAAGATTAAAAAGAGAGGAAAGAGGGAAAATAAAAGACTAACTAATGCATCAAGCCAATATAATTGTAATTAGGGCACTTCAAGGCATAAAATGACCAATAAAGACAAAAACTAAACATTCATTTCATTAGGAAAAAATTATAGGCAATACTAAAATATCAAACATTTGGAATGTTTGATCATATTACAAGGGCCCTAAAATTGAAAACACAAAATAAAGAGAAATAAGAAGAGATGAAAATAGTAAAAAAAAATCTAGAGATTTAAAGAGCTATCATCATCATCATTTTAAAGTCTTCATCATCTCCTTTTTCTTCTCAATTATTTCCTTGTGCTTGAGGAAGTTCTTTAATTAGTGGTGTTTGAGATGTTTCTTCCTCAATTTCATCCTCATAAAGAGCAAAATTAAGAAGGTGGCAAGGCTCAATCCCAAGCTTATCTTGGATCTTCGCTATGTCTCTATGGAGATGTTGAAGAAATTTAATCCTTTTGAGGACTTTCTTCAATAGCCCTAAGACTTTGCCAAGAGAAAAGAAGGTTTAGAAGATGATTTGAAAGAAAAGGATGATTTTGGTCTCACCTTAGAGTTTTTTAGTGGTTTCTCTTGTGACGCATCTCCTTGAGGTTCTTCAAGCACCAACCTCTTCCTCTTAGAGGCTTGAGACACTTTTAGTTGTTTAACTCTTTGAACCCTTAACAAGTATTGATGTGTGTTTGGTTTAATTGCCTTAACATTTAAGAAGATAGGTTATGTCAAGAAAATTAGCATGTGAAACATGACTGGGGGTCATTTATGTTTTGATTTCTAGAGTTAAAGCTCCTACATGCTTATAAATGGCAATAACATAAGATGGGAGAAAGAATTGGCACTTGCACTTCTGACTCATTTGTTCCAATTGATTGATGTAAACTTGTTCATAAGGAGGCAGTAAATAAAAGATAAGTCTTTTTAGGAGACTTTTTCATTACCATCACCCATTGCATTAATGGAGAAGGTTATGATGTGATGAAAATCCAAATAGGTAGGGTTTTGATGTTTTTGGCTATGAATTTCTTTGGGTCATGACATTTTTCAATGGAAATTTCACTTTAGAATTTAGAAAAAGGTGAAGTTCATTTAAAAGAAGTTAAAGGGGGTGTTCTCTTTATTTTAGAAATTAAAGAGGGAATACAATTAGGGATAGGTGATAAAAATTCTTTGCTAAAGCATCTAAAAAGCAAACCAAACATATCTACTTGAAAGGTGGCATCTTTAATCACCACATTGTACAAATAACTCTTACACAATGTCTTTATATCACCGTTCTTCATGATATATGAATTGAATCTACACTAAATTCTTTAGGTAGCCCTTGATTTCTTTATTAAGATTGAGAATAATGAGAAGAAATTCTGAAGAGAACTTGTTGGGTTGGATCACATACTTTTTGTTGGCTTCATATCATTCTTTTTCCTCTTTTGTAACCCTTTTCATATTGTGTAGAGAGAGGGATGTTCTAGAAGGAGGGGATGAAGATTGGGCTATACCCCTGCTCTTTTCTAATTTAGAGAATTTATTGGAAGCCATTAAAGAGAAAAATGGAAGAGAATGAAAAGAGAAGAAGATTTGAGAGAAAAAGAATAGTTTGAATGATAGATAAGGCAAAAAGGGAAAGGGAAGGAATTTATGGAGTTTAAATAGGCAGAAAATGAGTTTAAAATGAAAGGGAAATGACTAAAAATACATTTACATGGTGGTTTCACTATTTAGAGAACCAATAATTAATGTCCACTAAGTGTTCATAAGTCACATTTGCAAACCATATGTTGTGATCACAACCTTTCAAAAATATGAGTAATGGTTAAAAAAGTCTTGGAAAGGTGTGAGGTCAATAATTAAAATTTTTAAAATTTGAATTATCGCAATGGAGTCTTGAGGTTATGAGCATAATTGGTTAAAGACTTTGAAAATCAAACTGACTTAAAAGTAACAATGGTGACTTAAAGTCTCAATAGCGATTTAGTGGTCAGTTTTGAAAAACATTTTAAAAATGAAGTTTTAAATAAATGTCTCAATCCTAGTGTGATCAAATTGATATCTTGATAATCAATTTATGCAATTAAAAATGGAAAAGTTTAAGTACACTATGAATTGGCTCATCTAACATGATAAACACAATAAATCATTGACGTGCACAAATTAAGCATATCAAACAATCAATAAGTATCAATCATCAATAATATATGCACACAATAAGATCCATTTTCACCTTAGGGAAGTTCTATCAAGCATCCCAAGTTCCTTCTTAATGAAGTTCATTTGTTCTTCATTAACGAGTTTACTGAAAATATCCATAAGTTAGTTGTTAATGTTAATGAATTCTAATACCACATTACCATTTTGCACATGATCTCTAAGGAAATGATGCCTAACATTAATATGCTTACATCTTGAGTGTTGCATGAGATTCTTAGAAAGATTTATTACACTTGTATTGTCAAACTTGATGGGAATGTGATCAACATCTTTGCCATAATCCATGAGTTGTTGTTTCATCCAAAGGCCTTAAGTGAAATAATAACCTGCCACCACATATTCCGCTTTAATGGTGGATAAGGCAACTAAAACTTACATCTTGTTAAATAAAGAAAAACAAAAAACTCACTAATAAATTAGCAAGTTCTAAAAGTGCTCTTCCAATCCAACAAACTACTTGATGCAAATATCCAAGGCAACCACAAAGATCCACTTCAGCTTCAAGGCCCAATCACAAAGAGAAGGCTCAAAAAGTTCAAAGAAGCAATTGAAACATTCATGCAACAAGGAATAACCATTGGGCTGACCCAAGAAGAATAAAGGAAGCATAAAGCCCAATTATATAGAGATGGCAACTTGGACTCTTTAAAGAAAGCCTTTAACTTGATCTAATGGAGCCCAATATATAAAGAGGCCCATGAACATTGATATTAGGCCAAGACACATTTTTAAAGGCCCAATTTGGCCAAGCTTAAAGATTTCCTTATTTCTTCCTGATTAGGCCAAATTCCTCTTTTAAAACTAATTAGGAACTTTTGTATTTATTTATTTAAGAAACTTCTTTTATAATTAGGAAAATATCATATGTGTCTTTTAGTTATTTCTTATTTAGCTTAGGAGTATCCTTTTTCTTAAATAGAATAGATAGAATTCAACCAAAGAATGAAGGCCTATTTAGGAAGTATTTCTTAGGATTTTCTAGAAGTTTTGTAAAGGCTATAAATAGCCCTTCTTATTCAGCCAAAGAAATCAATGAATGAAGAATATTTCTTTGAACAAAATTACTTATCAAAATTAATTCTTTTCTTGAATTCTTAGTAGGACTTGGTGAGATTATTAAGTGAGTTCTTAATAATTTCATAAACTCGTTTAATCTAGGTCTTAAATTATTTAGTTAATTTAAGATTGAGATTAACACCTCTTGAATCTTTATAATTCAGGTTGCTAGAAACAAGTTTTCTAGAGGTCTAATTAGGATTTAAGTGTTTATCTTATTTGATCTTTGAATTAAAGGCTTAGGACTTGTGCTACAAATGAATTAGGATTCAAAAATCAACCTCGTTGTTATCATTTGATATCAGAGCTAAGGCTAAATTAAAGGTTAAAGGTATCTATCTTTTATGTTCTTATATTATTCTTAATTCATCCATTCACATTCTTTACCTTTCTTCTCCAATTTTTCCATATCTCAATTCTTACATTCAAATTTGTTTATTTTCATTGTTTTTACCTTCATTTAACTTGTTTAATCATCAAATATCACATTGAAAACAAATCAAATTCAAATTTCATCAAAATCTCATATTTGTGCAAAAATTCTTGAAATTAAGGAACTTTGTAAAATCTTTTATTTCTTGTGCTTCTTCCATCCAAATTTGAATTTCTTCATTAATTAACCCTTTTTGTGCCCTTAATTATAGAATTGAAGTGATTGATTCAAGAAATTCCTTAAAATTTGGGAATTGCCAAAATCTTCTTAAATTAAGAAAAACTTGATTCTAGCTTGTTTCTTATAATTTCTTCATCCTTCTTCCTTACAAATTATTTCTTTTTATTACTAATAATCTTTTTGGTGTTTTCTGATGTTTAGGGCCGAACCATAGCTCAAAATTCAAAGGAGGGAAAAATTACCATAATACCCCTATAAGTGCTAAATTTGATTTCTTGTATTTTTGAGTTGTTCTTGTCTTTCTTACAATCCTAAGTTTGATTTTAGCTTTAATAGTTAAAAAAAAAGAAACAAAGAAAGTTTAAAAAATAAAAGGAAAGAAAGAAAATAAAAGAAGAGAAAGGAAAAAAGCTAAAAATTGCAAAGTTGTTTAAAGCCGATTTTGAAATTCCTTTCTCATTCAGCCTAGGCATATTTCTTACAATATTCAAAACACCAATTTGCGCTTCCAACTTTCCTTCTAAACTCTTCGTTACTATTAGACCTTTAGAAATTTGTTTGTGCAACTAATTGTGTTTTTTTTTCAATTCCTTTGCTTTCTAAGTATTTTAAAAACTAGTTTTTACTTGTTTGTGTTTTGTTTAAGATTCATTTGACATAAAGTAACTTAGTCGTTAAAAAACTTAAAGAATAGAATCTTGAGAGATAAAAGGCAGAGGGTGGTAAGCTCATAAGAGGGTAAAAGCCAATTTCGAGTTAAACATACGTGTGAGTGCCATCAATTGAGTGTAAACATGTAAGAAAGTGTTTATGAGGATTTTCTTTTGTTATTCTACTAACCATGGTAGAACCTCAAAATGATATGAAGTGGGAGTTGTTTGTAAAAGCTATGCAAGATACTATGACCCTAATGTAGTGAGAGTTTAAAGAGATGAAAGAGCAACTTGGGAGCATTCAAAATGCCTCTAATTCCAACAACAAGGCATGGCAGATTCATCCATGATGAGGAGAAAAATGATTCACATGAGGAAGTTTCCCAAAGATCAAGCAAGCAAGATAACAATCTTAGTGGCATCAAGATGAAGATTCCAGTTTTTTATGGAAGGGATGATCCTAAAGAATACCTAGAATGGCAAGAGAAGGTAGAATCCATGTTCAAGTGCTATGATTATTCTAAAAAGCAAAAGGTAAAGCTTACTACTACTGAGTTTGATAGTCATGTCAAGATTTGTAGGATCAATTAAAATATACTAGAAAAAGTGTGGTGATGATCCTATTTCTATATGGCAAGAGTTAAAGAAAAGATCGCGAAAGATGTATGCACCAAATTATTATAAGGATTTGCATACAAATTACAAAGGCTTATACGAGATGCTAGGAGTGTAGATGAATACTACGCAAGAGCTTGAGGTGACAATGATTAGGCCTGAAATTCAAGAATCGATGGTGCAAATAATGGCAAGGTTTCTTTATAGGCTTAACAAAAATATTATAGATCAAGTGGAGATGTAACCTTATAATGACTTGTAAGATTTCTACCAATTAGCAATCAAAATAGAAAAATAACAAAGGGGGTAGACCTTTATCTCCTCAAATTTATGAAGATCAAAAAGTCTTAAAAGAGAGAGAGAGAGAGCTTGCATAAACAAGAAAAAAGAAAAATTAGCATGACAAAAAGAGAGTAGTGAGAAAACCAAAAAGGGGTACGAAGTTAGAATGGTAAAAGGAGAGCAAAGAGAGGATGCCCAAAAAAGACAAGAGAGGCATGCAAAAAAAAAGGGTGTAAAAAGAAGCTTTATGCAAAAGAGAGAGAAGTGAGGAAAGCCTATCTAGCCCAAACACCCATGTTTCTGATGTTGTACAAAGAAGCTTATTATTAATAGCTTAATTATTTTTTTACGTGGTGTGTTTGTTTATCTTTTATAAGATTATGATGACTTATTTCCTAAAGAGATGCCTAAAGGATTGCCACCTTTGAGAGGGATAAAACATCAAATCTACTTCATTCTAGGCTCTCAAATTCCAAATAGGCTAGCCTATAGGAGTAATCTCGAAGAGACAAAAGAGCTTCAATAGCAAATTGATGAGTTAATAGAGAAAGGTTTGATAAGGGGAAGTACGAGTCCTTATGTTATTGTTGTTATTTTATTTATACCTAAAAAGGATGGGATTTGAAGAATGTGTGTTGATTGTAAGCCTATAAATAAGATAACTATCAAATATAGACATCTTATTCCTAGACTTGATGATATGCTTGATGAATTTTATGGAGTTAAAATGTTTTCCAAAATTGATCTTATGAGTGGATATCATCAAATTAGGATGAGGTAGGGAGATGAGTGGAAAACTGCTTTCAAAACAAAATATGGTTTATATGAGTTGATGGTTATGCCTTTTGGTTTGAGTAATACACCTAGCACTTTCATAAGATTAATGAACCATGTTTTGTGATCCTTTTTTAGTAACTTTACGGTTGTGTACTTTGATGACATTCTTATATATTCTCAATTTTTGGAAGATCATGTTAAGCATGTAAAGTTAGTTTTTTTATGTTTGAGAAAGGAAAAGTTATTTGCTAACCTTAAGAAGTGTTCTTTTTGTACAAACAAAGTCATGTCCCTATGTTTCGTGGTAAGTGAGAAAGGGATCTAGGTAGATGAAGATAAGATCAAGGCTATCAAGGAATAGTTTATGCCAAAGAATGTTGGAGATGTACGTTTTTTTCAATGGCTTTACAAGCTTTCATACACAATTTGTCAAGGATTTTAGTACCATAGTTGCACCACTAGCGGAAGTGATAAAGAAGAATGTTAGCTTTCAATAGGGAGATATACAAGAGAATGTTTTTTCTTTTCTTAAATATAAATTAACTAGTGTGCATGTATTATCTTTGCCTAATTTTCCTAATACTTAATGTATGGGAATTGGAACTGTGCTCATACAAGTAGGAAAGCCTATTGCCTATTTTAGTGAGAAACTTAATGGAGCATCCTTCAACTACCCAACCTATGAAAAGGAGATGTACACTTTGGTAAGAGCCTTACAAACATGGCAACACTACCTATTACTTAAAGAATTTGTTATCCATAGCAATCATGACAGTTTGAAGTACCTAAAGCGGCAACAAAAGCTCAACAAAAGACAAACCAAATAGAGTGAGTTCATGGAATTTTTTCCATATGTCATAAGGTATAAACAAGGTAAGGACAATATTACAGTCAATGCTTTATCCTGAAGGTATGTGCTTCTTTCTACTTTGGATGTTAAGTTATTGGGATTTGAGTACATCAAGGAATTGTATGAGCAAGATCATTACTTTAGCCAATTCCATGTTGCTTGTGAAAAGATTACTCATGAATAATATTTTAGGCATGATGGGTGTTTATTCAAGAATAACAAGTTGTGTGTGCCTAATTATTCCTTACACGAATTGCTTGTGAGGGAAGCACATGAAGGGGGATTAATGAGACATTTTAGGGTATAAAAGACTTTAGATGTTTTGCATGAACACTTTTATTAGCCAAATATGTGATTAGATGTTCAAAAGATTTGTGATAAATGTGTTGCATGTAAATAAGTCTAAATCTAAACCACATGGATTTTACATGCCTTTTCCTATTCCTAGCATACCTTGAGTTAATATTTCAATAGACTTTGTTTTAGGTTTTTCTAGGTCTAAGAAAGGTAATGATTTCATTTTTTTTTTATGGTTGATAGATTTTCTAAAATGGCATATTTCATTCTATGTCATAAAATTGGTGATGTCATTAATGTTGCAAACTTGTTTTTCAGATAAATTGTGAGATTACATGATATGCCTAAAACTATTATTAGTGATAGGGATACAAGATTTTTTAGTTTCTTTTGCAAAACCTTATGGGGAAAGTTGGGAACTAAGCTATTGTTTTCTACTGCTTATCACCCCTAAACCTATGGATAAATCGAAGTTATAAATCAGACTTTAAGACAATTGTTATAAGTGATGATTAAAAAGAATTTGAAAATATGAGAAAAATGTTTGCCACACATTGAATTTGTTTATAATCATAAAGTGCATTCATCTACTAATTATTGTGCTTTTGACATTATTTAAGGATTTATTCCGTTGAGTCCTTTAGATTTAATTCCTTTGCATATGGACATGAGATTAGATGGGGATGAGAAAAAGAAGGTAAAATTTGTTAAATCTTTACATGAGACGGTTTGTATGAACATTGAAAAAAAAGAATGAACAAGTTGTTAAACATGCTAATAAAAGGCATATAAATTTGGGTTTGAACCTGGTTATTGGGTTTGGGTACACTTTATGAAAGAAAGGCTTCCTAATCTTAGAAAGAGCAAACTTAACCCTAAGGGCAATAGGCCTTTTTAAGTGTTGAAAAAGGCTAATGATAATGCATGTAAGATTAACTTATCTAGTGATTACAATGTTAGTGCTACTTTTAATGTTGTTGATTATCTCTTTTTGACTTTGATACAGGTCTTGATTCGAGGACTAACCATCATGAGGAAGGAGGTAATGATGCAAATATCCAAGGCAAGCCCAAAGATCCACTTCAACTTCAAGACCTAATCACAAGGACAAGGCTCAAAAAGTTCAAATAAGCAATTTGAGCATTCATGTAACAAGGAATAACCATTGGGCTAACCCAAGAAGAACAATGGAAGCATGAAGTCTAATTATATAGATATGGTAGCTTAGACTCTTCAAAGGATGCCTTCAACTTGATCCAATGAAGCCTAACATATGGAGAGGCCCATGACCATTGATATTTGGGCAAAACACATTTTTAAAGGCCTAATTCGGCCAAGCTTAAAGATTTCCCTATTTCTTCCTCATTAGGCTGAATTTCTCTTCTAAAACTAATTAGAAACTTTTATATTTAATTATGTAAGAAACTTTTTTTATAATTAAGAAAATATCATATGTGTCTTTTAGTTATTTCCTATTTAGCTCAAAAATATCATTTTTCCTAAATAGAATAGGTAGAATTCGGCCAAAGCATAAAGGCCTATCTATTTAGGAAGTGTTTTTTAAGGTTTTCTAGAAGCTTCATAAAGGATATAAATAGCCCTTCTTATTCAACCAAAGAAATCAATGAACAAAGAATATTTCTTCCAGCGAAATTGCTTATGAGAGTTAATTCTCTTCTTGAGTTCTTAATAGGACTTAATGAGATTATTAATTGAGTTCTTAATAATCTCATAAACTCGTTTAATTTAGGTCTTAAATTACTTAGTTAATTTAAGATTAAGATTAACACCTCTTGAATCTTTATAATTTAGGTTGTTAGAAATAAGTTTTCTAGATATCTAATTAGAATTTAAGAGTTTATCTTATTTGATCTTTGAATTAAAGGCTTAGGACTTATACTACATACAAATTAGGATCCAAAAATCAACATCATCCATATCATTACTAGCATAATCCACATTCAAATAACTAAGAAGACCAAAAGATAAGTTCTTAGGATACCACAAACCTAAGTGTAATGTACCATGCAAGTATTTCAAAATTCTTTTAATCACATGGAAATGTGATTCCTTAGGATAAGATTGAAATCTAGCATATAAACGAACATTATATATAATATATGGTCGAGAAGCGATAACATAGAAGAGAGAGCCAATCATATATGTGTACTTCTTTTCATCAATAGACTTATTTGATTAATCTTTTTCAAGCTTTATTGATGCACTCATTGGAGTCTTAGATACTTTGCATCCTTCCATGACAAATCTCTTAAGAAGTTCCTTAGTGTATTTGGCTTGGTTGATGAAGATGCCTTCTTTGTCTTCCTTGATTTGAAGACTAAGAAAGAACTTGAGCGCACCTATCAACACATCTCAAATTCGCTAGTTATACACTTAGCAAATTCTTCACAAAGAGATTCATTAGTAGTACTAAATATAACATCATTAACATAAATTTGCATAATGAGTGTATCGTTGTGATAGTTTATCACAAACAATGTAGTGTCAACCTTGCCTTTTTCAAAATCAATTTTTAAAAGGAATGAACTAAGTCTCATCCCATGCTCTTAGAGCTTGTTTCAAACCATATAAAGCCTTAGTTTGAAAACATGGTTTGGAAAATCATGAGATTCAAAACTTGGAGGTTGTTCAACATAAACTTCTTCCTTAATGAAACCATTCAAAATTGCACTCTTCACATCCATTTGAAAAAGTCTAAAATTCATATGACATGCAAATGTTAAAAGAATTATGATTGCCTTTAATCTTACAATGTAGGCAAAAGTTTCATCATAATTAATGCCTTTTTTTTGCTTATAAACTTTTTCAACTAATCTAGTTTTGTTTCTAGTGATGAATCCTTGGTCATATAACTTGTTCCTAAACACCCATTTATAACAACAATCAAAGTGTTCCTTAGGCCTAGGGATAAATTTTCAAACTTTGTTCCTTTCAAATTAATTGAGTTACTCTTGGATAGCAATCACCCAACTCTTATCCTTAAGAACGCCTCATTAATTGACTTTGGCTCAATTTGAGAAATAAAAGCAACATTATTATCTAATATATGTAATTGAGCTCTAGTAATTAATAACTTAGATGTTTCACCAATGATTAGATCCTTGGAATGATCATTGGAATACCTCTAATCTTTAGGGAGTTCTTAAACTTAGTTTTCCTCTTATTAGGATTGAACTTGTTCTATCTCTTATAGTGGCTTATGATCCTTAAGATCATTCACATTTTCCTTAGGTGTTGAGTTTAACTCTAACTTTTTAAAGTAACCTATAAGATCATCAACAAGAGAACTTTTACCAATATCAAGTTTATTAGATTAATCAAACATAATATTCTTAGACTCTTCAACTACTATAGACTTTTTGTTAAATACCCTATAGGCTTTACTAGAGGTGGAATATCCAAGAATAATGCCTTCATCAATTTTTGAGGCAAATTTTCCAAGGTTATCCTTGGTATTGAGAATGTAGCATTTATAAAAAAAATAATCTAAAGTATGAAATCTTGGGCTATCTACCATTTCATAACTCATAAGAGGTTTTATTCAAAATAGATCCTTTGAAAACTTAGTTTGGGTACAGAGTACTCATTGAGCATTATTCTTACCATCTCTACCAAAGTTCTATTTTTTCCTTTCTACAACACCATTTTGTTGTGGTGTTCTAAGAGTAGAGAAATTTTGTGAAATCCCATTTTCTAGATAATAATTTTCAAAGCTTTCATTTTGAAACTTTTTCCATGATTTCTTTTAATAGATGAAATGAAGTAACCTTTCTCATTTTAAACATGTTTAGCAAAACTTTTGAAGGCTTCAAATGTATCAAACTTATGAGTAAGGAATGAGACCCAACAAAACCTAGAGTAGTCATTAAGAAGCACAAATGTATAGTATTTTCCACTAAGTCCAACATTTTTAATAGGTCCAGCAATGTCACACCCCATTTAATAATCATTTAAATTTCTCTTTAAGTCTATCCATTGTCATTTAAAAGACCTGATTAAATTTTTTTTTTAAGATGTCTGTTGTTCACCACTTAGTAATTATTTACAACAAAACATACATGAATAATCAAACTAAAATACTAACTGACTGCATACTGGCCCAACCTCTATTACACTGCTAGACAACGACTTTGAAAAGTATACTGGAGGCAATCTTTAGTCTACTTTTCCTGAAATAAGATTTCATACAAAAGAGTGAGTTTGCATACTCAGTAAGTAAATGCATAATGATACTTAAATCTTAAATAACTTAACAATATTTAAACATAAATAACTCATCATCATATCCATATACGAAATAAAGAGTTTTTCCTCTTAAACGCCACATAGGCTATTAAAGGTTATTGCCACACGCGATGTCATAAATTTCTGTCATATAGACTATAGATATCACTGCCACAAAGGCTTTCATTTTTAGTTGCCACATAGATTATATATATATTGTTACCACACAGGCTATAGATCTCATTGCCACACAGACTATCAAAAGTTCCTACCAAATAGGCTATTATAGTATTGCCACATAGACTATCAAATGTTCTTACCACACAGGCTATTATATCACTGCCACACAGGCTATCAAATGATCTTGCCACACAGGCTATCAAATGTTCTTGCCACACAGGCTATTATATCATTGCCACACAGGCCATCAAATGTTCTTGCCACACAGGCTATTATATCATTGACACACTAGCTGTTGCCACATAGGCTATCGAATATTATCCCCACATAAGCTATCAAATATTATCGCTACATAAGCTATCAAATATTATCGCCACATAGGCCATCAAATATTATCCCCACATAAGCTATCAAATATTATCCCCACATAAGCTATCAAATATTATCGCCACATAAGCTATCAAATATTACCGCCACATAGGTCATCAAATATTTTCGCCACATATTATCACCACATAAGCTATCAATTATTATCGCCATGTAAGCTATCAAATATTATCGCCACATAGGCCATCAAATATTATTCCCACATAAGCTATCAAATATTATCTCCACATAAGCTATCACATATTATCGCCACATAGGCCATCAAATATTATCGCCACATACGCTATCAAATATTTTTACTTGCCAACAACATCAAGTATTAGCCTTTCAACCAATCAACTATGAATCCAATAAAATTTCAACAATATAATGACTAATAATAACACCCGTAAATTTAGAAACTCATATCACCACATACTCTCATTCCCTAGTCATAATTTATCAACATCTCATGAAAATAAATAAATCAAGAATATAACAATCTTTCATCTATGTATACCACAATATCATCATGTTAAAGAACATTTGATTCCATTGAAGTATATGGCATTTAACCCATCACACATATAGTACCATTAGCTATTTACTTACCTCCTCCTTCAAGCTTATTTAGCCGTGGAGGGTCCCGACTTATTCCCACTATTATCCTTAATGCCTCCA
>CATIWR010342115.1:0-38681 GCA_949677035.1 Omphalea diandra
GGAGGGTGTGCATAAGAAAGCCCTTATATTAAAAAAGAGTGGTGAGATTGTTGAGTGAAGGCTTAATACTTTCACAAACTTGTTAATTCTGATCTTAAATTGGCTTGGTTAATTTAAGGTTTGAGTTAACACAACTTTGAATCTTTATAACTTAGGTTGCTAGAAACAAGTTTTCTAGAGATCTAATTAGGATTTGAAGATCAAAACTCTAATACTTGGTTTGATAGATTTTGGGCAACTATATGGGTAAGGATCAATCCAACCTTGTTCGTATCAAAGAATCTTCATCTTTATTAAAGCCTTTTCAATCTTTTAAAAACATTTTTTGTTATTACTTTCATTATTAATCTCATTTCATCTTTTAGCAAGGTTAAACCACTTAAGCAATCAATACAACTTCTGGAAATTAAAGTGAAATAATGAAATCATAGTATGAAGGAAGGGTGATGGTGCAAATATAGAAATTTATTAATGTAGGATCTTGTTGTAATATTAAATATTATAGTTATAAAACTATAACTAGCATTTGGTAATAGATAAAATGCAAGAAAATGGAATAGAATATTGATGATGCAATGAATCAAGAATAAACACCTATTATTATGAAAAGCATATATATTACAAGGGTATTCTCTTTCTTATATCTAGATAACCTCCTAACATAATTACATAAGAAACCCATCTATAACCAGGGATGAGCAAAAATAAGACTAGACTATAAAAAATGACCAAACTGATTTAATTTGGTTGATACAATTTTCATTTTAAAAAATTTCAATTTTTAGTTTTGATTCAATTGTTTATATAAAAATTAAATAAATTGAATAAACCAGAATTATTAATAAATCAAATAAATTTGAATCGAAGCATATTTAGAATACATATAATTTAATTAAATCAAATCCTGCTAAATCAAATTTTATAGGTTCGATTTTGGTTCAATTTGTATATATGTAAAATTTAATTTTATTAATTCAATTTATTTGATTTTTCAAAAATTATGTTTCTGCTTGACTTGAGAAACAAAAAATTCATTTTATTTGATTTTGGTAAAGAAATTGAATAAATCGAACAAACCATTTGCACTACCATATCTATAACAACTAGGAGCAATTGTCTAACATCTATTGGTTATACTTTTACTTACACTTAACTACGACCTGCTCAACAATTTATAGCTTTCCAAAGTAATTATGAGTTCATTTTATTCCTCACATCAGTATATGGTTGTGATTGAATAGAAAATAGTGATAGTGGATGATAAAATATTAATGAGATTGTGTGGATTAAAAGGAGGTTTGTTTGTTTAGAATAATGGTTGTGATGAAGGGACCATTTAATGTGAGGTACTTTTTTATCATAACCTATTCAATGAAATTCCTACATGAGTGGATGTTCAAAATTTCTTAATAAGAGAAACAATAGAAAAATGATGATTTAGAGTCCATATTCAATTACCATGCTAATGTGGTCACTATTAAGTTACCACTTAGTGATCAGTTTGCTACAACTTAAAGTCTAAGAAAGTGGATTTTAAATTGGCTACCACTTAGCAACCAAATAATGACTAAAGGAGGAAAAAAATGTTGGGTGATTTAGCTACCACTTTGTGACCATAAAGTTGTAACTAAAGTAGTAACCACATTGGTGTGGTCACTGTATTTAGAGTAATGTGGTGGTGCCAAATATAGAAACCAATTAGAGACTGCATATTATGGTCTCTAAATAGCAACCATAAGTTGTGGTCGTTATTGTAAAGTAGTGGAGATTGCAATCACAAGTAATATGGTTACTATTATTGACATTAGTAGATAACAACCACAAATCTTATGGTCGTTATAGTCTGTAAGTAAAATGGTAGGTCAAGCTATCATTTTATTCCCTCTAAATCAAATAAAATGAGAGCCTAAGTTGTAATGTTATTTGTATAAAATACCAATCACAAGTTAGATGGTTGTTATTTTTATAATAAAATGACAACTTACGTTGACATTTTATTTAATTTGGCAGGAATAAAACATAGCCTGAGCTGCCATTTTACTTATAGAAAATAGTAACCATAGAATTGTAATTGTTATTTTTTGTAAGTAAAATAAAAATTCAAGCTTCCATTTTATTCCCTTTAAATTAATAAAAAAAGGTAATATGTGTTATCATCTTATTTAAAGAAAACAACAACCACATAACATCTGATCACTATTTTCATAATATAATTCATGAAACAAAAATCCCCAAATCATAGGTGGAATCCCGAACAACTTCCAAATTGTAGTAGAATCCCTAACTTAATTTTCATAGCCAAATCCCTAAATGATCTTTTCAAATCCCTAACAGTTGGGATCTTTGAATTTTCACAACCCTAATAGTAGCTTGCAAATTAAAATCCCCAAATCCCTAAAATTAGAACCCTTAAATCACAACTAAAAACACAAGCCCCAATCGCTAGTGCTACTATTGAACCCCCTATTGGGTGGGTGGACCTTGTTCTAGTTTGTTTCTAGTTAGTCAAGGTAGGTGTCCATGGTAAGATTAGGGCGGTGTACGAGATGAGTGGTGTGGGATACTATGTTGGATGGCAGTGGGCATTTAATTTTCTTTAATATTTCTTTTTGTTCTCTTTTTTTATTATGTGTGTATAAAGGGTGTGGTGAAGGAGAATGGGCAAGTGTATTATTGTGTGCGTTGTTGCAACTTGGGATATGAAAAGGATGAGGTGAGGGTTGGTCTAAGTATGGTGTTGGTTCTAAAGTAATGTAGGATAGTTGTGGGGATTGGATGAATTTCTTTTGTTACAGTATGGACATGGGCTAATGTTAATGGTGAATGGAATGAGAAACTTATATGCATGTGTTTTGTTTAGGGAATAAGGGTGGACTTTGTTGCCATTTTAGTTTAATGGCATGAATAAGATTTTTGTTGATAAATTAATACTATGAATTCTAATTTTTTTATGCCAATAATTTCCTAAAATTTTCTTATCCAACATTCTCTCTTTTTGTTTGTTGACATTCATTTTCATTTGTTATATAAATGATTTTCATTTCCTTCAAAAAAATTTCACTATTATTGGAAAAGGCATCAAAATTAGCAACAACTCAAAGATTTAGAACCTAGTGTAGTATTATCTTTCAAGGTATTTTTGGAAAAATCTACTATTTTCATTTATCTTTCATCATTCTAATATCCTTTCTTATGACACTTATATAAGAATCAAATTTTGGATCTTAGGATTTAAGCTCGATGACAACAATCATTGGAGACATTCCCCAGAATGTAAGAGGAATTATAAAAGGAAGAAAAGTAAGGCCTTAGGAAACCTTAGGACAAGCCCTAAAACCAAATCCAAGCCCACAATAACTAAAAACCTTAGATTGTCATCCCAAGTTTAATGGTCTATATAGTCTATTAAGCATGGCTATACAACCCAATACTTGGCTATACAACCCAATACTTGGCTATGCAACCATACCTTAAACCTTAACCTTAAAAGATTATAGAATCATGTCCTTTTAAACCCTAGGTTGTATAACTATGTAAGTGGGCTATACAACTAACTTCTTAGTTGTACGACCTCTAAGAAACCCTAATTCCAATACTTTCATGGTCTTCTCTATGTTTAGATGTTAAGACCATTATAGGGTTTGGTGTGCCCTTCTTCCTCTATAAATCCTACACCATTTAAAGAGAAAGGATAAGCTTAGATAACCTTGAGGAAACTCTATTAAATTCTCTCCATAAATACTCTTTAACATAAAAAAACACAAACCTAACTCATTAACACTCAATCCTAAGGTACAATAAGGTCTTTTGTCTTACATTCCATAGCATTCCTTTACATTTTGAAGGATAAGATTAACATAGCCTTTAATGGCTAGGTAGCATACTAGAAGCATCCAAGAAAACCCCATTTCATTCTTTTTCTTCCACTTTCTTTTTTCTTCTTTCTTTTCAAAAACTCAATCTTAGAAGTTTGTATAAACTTCATGTAGTCGATACAACCAACCTTGTGGGTTGTACATATCTCAAAGTGGTTTGTGTAACATACTTTTAAATGAGAATAAAATTAAATAACATTTTCTTTCTCATTTGGTTTTCTTTGTTTTTAAACTATTTTCTTTGATTTGGGAGTTCCATTGGTATAAAAGGGGCAGGTCTTATGACCTAGGACCTCTATTCAATCAAATAATGGGATGATGAGTAACTTGGAAGATTTTCTTATTGATTTTCATACATTAAGGCATCATGTTCATTCATCTTACACTTTATTAGGGCATTCAAGTTTATGTGTTAACTTCATTTTGGCTATGAGCAAGTGAGGAATTGAGTATTCTTAAGACCTTGATAGCCATGTTAAGGTTGGTATCATTTTGAGTACACTTTTGAACATGTTGTAAGCATGTATTTTAGCCTAGTGATTCACTTATTATTTATAAGTATCCTAACCTTTTTTATGGTTAGTGATGCTTATAAATGCTAAGCTCTTTGAGAGTAACGTGGGAGAGGGTTCAATGACCTTAGGATCCCTATTTTCATGATTTTGCCTAAGCTATCAATATCCTCTAAAGTGTCATCCTATTTTATGCTTATGAATTCCTTTATTTCATAACATACATATTTTGCTTGTTTGATGCTTTAATGTTATTTAATTTATGTGATTTTAGGATGTCTTTGTTTAGTCCCTTGACTTGGAGACACAGTGAGATACACATATGAACCTTATTTATTTGCCTTGATGTTTTCTATATGCTTTCATCACAACAAACATATGTGCTTTTTTAGGTATAGGTGCTTATCTTGCTTTGGCTATGATTAGTGGTCTTAATGACCATTACCAAGCTTGATCATATGTGAATAATGATATGCATGGTCTATCCTATGTTCTATTGCATGACACCCATTCCTTTATGAAATGCATGATGTGGATGATATGCACGTTCCACCCTATGCCATAATGCATGACCCCCATTTCCTTGAAATACATGATGTGGATAATATGCATGTGCCACCTTATGCCATGATACATGCCCCCTCCCTTGAGATTATTGATGATTGGATATGATTGATTGGAATGCACTATAAATATGTTTAGGGGCATTAACTGGACTAATTAATAACATGATTAAAATAGTGAAAGTGAACCAAAGATGCCTAAAAGCTAGATCCTAATGTATGAGTGATTTGAGGGTGTCTAACCTCTTCCCAAGTTGTATCCAATTTTTGAACCCAATTTCTAATAGGGTGAAGACAAATTGGCCTTCTAAATGACTTAGTTAGGTTCAAATTTTGCCTTACCCCAATTTTTGTCTTGACCAAAAGTCTAGCGGTAACTCAACATCTTATAGGGATGATACCAATGTGTTGTCCCACCTTAGTCCCCTATTGACTGTCATTTGGATAAAAAGGCCTTCAAACTTGTATAAGGCCAAAATGATTCCCTGTTGATTTAATCATGTGCCACTTTTTAAGGTTCTTACAAATGGAAAACTCCTATCCTTAAGACCCCCTGATGTTGATAAAAGGACAAACACAAACACAAACACAAATGCGAAAGTAACACACACAAATCAAACAGAGATTTTATAGTGGTTAGACAACGTGCTTACTCCGCTCCTCAAGCTTTCTCTTAGGCCTTTATATTTTTTTGCAAGGTTTAAGAAAAACTTTCCTTTTTCCAAGCTAAGGACAAACCTTTCCCTTACTATTTTTCTAGGCACAATATCAACTTTAACAACCACTTGCAAGGATAGATCAAGCAATGTCAATGCCTCTAAAATCAGCTAGCAAATACACTATTAGTGCTCAAGATAACCTATTCTCAAAAAGAGTAACAGAGTAATCTCACTCTACCCAAAATACAAGCAACACCCAAAAAGGTTTGCAAAAAGACTTGCTAAAACCTTAACAAGTTGTTCACAAAGTTTCTCTAAACTTTCTAACCTTTCTAATCTTCAAAAATCCTCCTTATACAACTAAACTCCAAAACTACCGATGGAACAATTGATGTGATATTTGATAGCTTTTCTACAAAACTAGCCGTTAGAGGTGACAACACCTATTGTTATTTATAAAACCCCATTAAACTTATAATGGTTACTTCTAACACCCATTGTCCATCATTTAATGCACGTTGGTTTTGACTGCAATGCCTATTGGAGTAAGAACAATACTCGTTGTTCATTTCCAGAAAGCTTGAACTTGGTGCTTTTTTTTTCAAACTTTGCATAGTTGTTTTCCACACATGTTGAGTAATTCACAATGGCCATTATAAACTCCTCTAATGCCTGTTGAAAAGGGTTGATGCCAATTTCAAGTTTCAAAAGCTTTAGCTCAGGCTTGGACACTTTTACAACACTTATTATGATTATGCAATGCCTATTGTTAGGCCAGATCAATGCCCATTGCGAAACTTCAACGATCGTGGTGAGGTCTAACACAGCTCAACCTGGAGCACATCTCCAACGCCTGTTGCAAAGGGAAAATGCCCCATTACGAGGTTTAGAAGACTTTTGCAATTTACAATATCCAATCAGCATCTATTATTCATCCTTTAATGCCCGTTGAATGGTCCAACACCTATTGAACTTCCACAATGTAGATTGAACTTATTCTAACCCTTTAACATTCATTAGGTCTTAGGGTCACTTGTTCTCCAAATATTCTCCCTCTAGCATTCATAACAATCTCCACCTTTAGCGTTCATCAAGTCTATTCAAATCATCCAAAAACACTAAAGTACAAACATTCAAACTTCTTTTGATTTTGTTATAGTTTTATTATCATTTAAAATAGAGGAGTGAGTCCAATGCCTTGGGGTCACATCTTCTCCAAATATTATCGCCCTAGCATTCACAATAATATCCCCCTTTTTGAATGATGACAAAACTAGGATATTTTGATACCAAAAATAAAAAACTTAAACACACAAAGGATACCAAAAGTTAAACAAAACTACAAGAAAAATACCAATCAAAGTATCCACACAAGGCTTGATACCAAAAATACCACATAAGATACCAAATGTTGGATGTTAAAAACATGGATGATACCAAGTGTTATGGTATGCAAATAAGTGATACCAAATAAAGCAATCAAATGGCCTAATCAAATGTATCCAAAACTTCTCCCCCTTTTTTGTCATCATGACAAAAATTATACAAAAATTCTCCCTTTAAAAAAAATGTTCTCTCCCTTACAATCATATAAACGTTTTTTTCATAAAATTTCTTTTTAGAGTTAAACTTTTTTTTTTCATTCCAAAGCATCAATTTTCATTTTCAAAAATTCTTTTTCATTAAAATCTAAGAAAAGTGCTTTAGTAAGCAATTCCTCCTTTTCTTTTCACAAATAGTTAAATTCTTTAAGAAGCTCATCTTTTAATTTTAGAAATGAAGAAAATTTCATTTTTCAACAACTCATTTTTATTTCTCAAAATCTTATTTCTATAAAATGATTTATCCAAATCATTATTCATTGATTTTAGGGTTTCAATTAGATTTTCTGCTGTGAACATATTTTTGATATCATCATCAAGTTCACATATCTCATTGGGAGAGTCCTTGTTCGATTCATCCCTCATGGCCATTAGACATCTAGCTTTTGCTTTCCTTTTGGCCTTCCTCTTCTTTATCATATTGATGCAAAAGAATTTAACATCACTTGTGGATGTGGAATTCATTAATCTCCTTCTCCTTCTTTCCTTTTGATAATGATCGTCTAGCTCTGTTAACAAACTCCTTCCTTTGGTTTTAGTTTGTCCATTTTTTAGAAAGCTTCCCCTGTAAGAAGACTTAATGGTTACTATGATTGTGTACCTCTTGCAATTAAGCTTTAACAAAGGTTAGGCTCTGATACCAAATGTTGGTCTTGGATGGCGATGAGGTAATGCAATAGGGGGAATGAACTGGGTTGTAAATAAAAACACAAACACACAAATGCGAAAACAACAAACACAAATCAAACACATAGTTTTATAGTGGTTCAATAATGTGTGTACTCCACTCCCTAAGCTTTCACTTAAGCCCTTCTATTTCTTTTTCAAGGCTCAAGAATCTTCCCTATTCCAAGCTAAGGAAGAACCTTCTCTTTTACAGGCTCAAGGACAACCTTTCCCTTGTATCTTTCTAGGCGCAATACCAACCTTCATGACTAATAGTAAGGATAGATCCAAATAGTGACAATGTCTTTTGAACCAAATAGCAAATATGCTATTAGTGCTAAAGAAAACATACTCTTAAAAAGAGTAATAGAGTAATCTCACTCCACCCAAGATATAAGCAACATGCAAAAAGATTTGTATAAAGACTTACTAAAATGTGCACAAGTCTTTCACAAAGTTTATCCAAACTTTCTAACCTTTTTAATCTTCAAAAATGCTCCTTATATAGCCAAACTCCAAAACTAGCCATTGAAATGGTTCATGTTATGTTTAACAGCTTTTCTGCAAAACTAACCTTTAGAGGTGACAACACCTGTTGTTCTTCATTAACCTACGTTAAACTTGTAATGATTACTTCTAATGCTTGTTAGCTTTAACTATAACATCTATTGGAGCAAGAACAATGCTCATTGTTCATTTCCAGAAAGCTTGAACTTGGTGCTTTATTTTTCAAACTTTGCATAGTTGCTTTCCATACACGTTGAACAATTCATAATGCCTGTTAGAAACTCCTTCAATGTATGTTGAGAAGGGCCAATGCCTATTTTGAGTTCCAGAAGCTTTAGCTCAAGCTTGGACACTTTTCTAACACCTATTGTGAATATACAATGCCTATTGCTAGACCAAATCAATGCCTATTATGAAACTTCAATGCCCGTGGTAAGGTTTAGCACAGCTAAACCTGAAGCACTTTTTCCAATGCTTATTGCAAAGGGACAATGCTTATTGCAAGGTCTAGAAGACTTTGGCAATTTATAACATCTAATCAATGTTCATTATTCATCCTGCAATGCCTATTGAACTTGCACGACACCCATTGAACTTGTTCTGACCCTTTAACATTCATGGGGTCTTGTGGTCACATCTTCTCCAAACATTCTCTATCTAGCATTCATAATAGTCTCCCCCTTTAACATTCGTCGAGTATGTTCAAATTATCCAAAACACTAAAGTACAAACATTTGAACTTCCCTTGGTTTTATTATAGTTTTATTATCATTCAAAGTACATGAGTGAGTCTAATGCCTTAGAGTCATATGTTTTCCAAACATTCTCCCCCTAGCATTCACAACAACCCTCTTATTTGCATTTCTTCTCTAAAGAAAGGGTTAGGGTATCTCAAGGAACATGATTTGGTACTCCTACAATGCAAATACAATGTTACCCCATTCCTTTTAATGTAATTTTTCCCTCATGTAAATATTTGTGTATCCCTTATCGTAGTATGTAAGGAATTTTTGTGTCCATCCCTCTCTCCTTGCAAAAAGAGATCCCTTACTTCCTTATAAATATTCCTTCTTCATACATGTTCTCTTTGGATTTAGACCTTTTTATGGTCTGAGGTGATCACTCACATTCTCTATCCCTTATTAGTAGAAGAATGAGACCCCTCCTAAGAAAAAGCCTATAGACCTCGTGTGTGAGAGAAATAAGGTTTAGAGGATCTTTTTCTAATAACTTATGCTTTCCATGCATGCATGCATCATACTAATAACCTTTATCTTACAGCCATCATAGCTCCATCCAAACCATTGTAAAAAAAAAAAAAAGGCAACTGACTTATTAAAAAGAGTAAGATGCCAAGCTTGATCCCAAGAGTTGAGCCAATTATGGAACCTACCATACCACTAAAAATGTTGGATAAGATGATGATTGAATTTAATCACAAAATAGAGGAGAGGATTACTAAGAAAGTGAACATATGTGTTAATGAAATTCTAAACAAAGGAGAAACCTCTATTAATAGAATAAACAAGATGAAAACATCTATAGAGGCAACCTAGCAAGTGGTGATAAATAATGATCTATTTGGAATGAAGGAGAACCATGAGAGTAAGATGTCTAAGGAAGTGGAGAGTACTACCATAACTCTCAACAAGCCTGTGGAAAGTGAGAAGGAGATCACTCGATTTCATGACTTTGCCAAATAGCGAAATAAGATGCAAAAGGATTTGGGAACTAAGGGTCTATAGAAGGGAACCAATATTGAGGAATTGCTTGCTCATATATCCAGAAAATTCCTAATAAATTTTAAATTCCAGAGCTTTTAAAAGTTATAAGTATTCAGAATGAAAAGAAACATGTTTGTTCATATGTCTTGGTTATGAAGGCATCCGGAGCACCCACAAACACTATGCTGAAACTTTTTGAGCTATCACTAGAGGGATATGTTAGTACTTTAATTAGCCAAAGATTATTAGGGAAGTCTAGAAAGAGTTGATAGAGGCTTTTGAGAAGCACTATTCTTGTAATTCATACCTAAAAAGTACCCTACAAGATTTGGAGTCTTTAAAGCAAAAAACTGGCTAAAGCTTCAATGACTATATAAGAAGGTGGAAGAAAATGGCCTCTAAGGCTACTACTAGGCCGACTAGGAGGATAAGTTTTAATGATTGTTAGAGGGGCTTTACTCATCATTAGCACTAGAATTAGGGTTATGTTGGTAAGGAATTTTAAGGACCTTATAGAGGCAGACTTGCAAGCTGAGGAATTAGAGTTTGAGACAAAAAAGACAATGTAGGGGTAGAAGAAATGCCCTATCATAGCCTCAAGGTGAAGGAAACAAGATAGTCGACATGAATATAGTAAAGGCTTCGAGGCAATTTTCTGATTTAGGGATACCTTTCTTTAAGGCATTTGAAAGACTACAAAAGAAAGGGGTACATAAGCCTTTAGCACCGAAATTGCCTCCCAATCCACTAACAAGAGGATACGATGCCAAAACATACTGTGCATTTCATCAAAGGGCTAGGTACAACAAAGATGATTATTATAAGCTGAGGCATGAAATCTAGGATCTCATAGATAATAAGACTATTATTTGACCCAAGACAAGAAAGCTTAGCATAAGAGGGAATCCTCTTTCGAACTATCATAATGTTCCACCTCCTAACCAAGGGATATTTGTAATAGATTTTATAATTCTTAAAGAAGTACCAAACGAGCCTACTATTGTGGTTTGCATTATTAACCCATGGGAGAGTTCTAATGAAGAGACAAAAAGAGGAGAAAAGGAAAATCATGATTAAGCTATGGGAGCAAAATGATGATGAGAAAGAAAGGGAGTAAGTGAATCATATAACTCAAAGTAGGAAGTACTATCCTTATAGAAAGGGTAGTACTTTCTACAATTGTGGTTTACATTATTGACCCATGGGAAAGCTCTAGTGAAGAGATAAAAAGAGAAGAAAAGGAAAAGCATGATTAAGCTATGAGAGGAGAATGATGATGAGAAAGAAAGGGAGTAAGTGAATCATGCAACTCAAGGTAGGAAGTACTATCCTGATAGAAAGGTCCCCAAAGAACCAAAGTTTGAGAAGAAGGTAAACAAGCTTGTGGTGAAGGAAGAGGATGACAACCCTATTGTAAAGTAGTTGAAGAAGCTGTCCACTCAGATTAATGTGTGGGAGTTGTTGATTACCTCACAAGAGCACAAAAAAGTGATGATGGAAGCTTTATCGGGCCTAATCATCTCCTCTAAGGAGGCCACACCAAAGGATGTTATTACTTTGGTCACCCACAAGGGGAAATCACCTTTTTTATGAAGATTTACCACCAAAAGGAAGGGTCGCAATCTAGCTTTGTTCATAAGAGTCGAGGTAGGGGAAGTAAACTCCGTGCATGATGGTAGATGATCGATACAGGATTAATATTTGTCCTTTAAAGCTTCTACATAAATTTGAGATGTCAAAGAAAGATTTGGATGTGTTAAATAGTAACATTTGGCCTTATGATGACAGTAGAAGGTCGATCATTGATGTATTTAAGATTGGTGAAAATTTAGATCGAAAAGGCAATAATGGAATTGACGGTATTGGACATCCTTATGACCTTGTCTCCACTATTAGGAAGGCCATGGTAAATCACCCATTTAGGGGAGTGCCATCCATAGTGCATTAGAAACTTAAGATTCCTTATAAGGGTGAGGTGGTGACTATTTGTGCAAAAGTCAGAGAAATCATATCGACACTGAGCATAGTTGTGTCGTACTTCAAGGGTATAGAGTTACAGATAAAAAGGTTAACTCGTAGGTAATGGAATCATGAAGAATATGAATTTTCTGTTACATCAAGGATTAGGAAGGAATTCTACAAGAGTGTCAGAGTTTCTGAAGATTCAAACTCAAACAATTAGGAAGGGACTTGGTTATCATAGGAAAGGTTCTAAACTAGAGTTAGGAGATATATGCGGGCCTTTATCAAATTTCTTCATGAAAGAATGAGAAGTAGTGGGAGAAGTTGAGGAAGGAACCATGAAAAGAATGAAAAGTCATTAGGTGCATGGATGATTTAGAAAAGGCATTTTTTCATATGAGAGTTAGGGAAATAGGTCTTCTGAACTACAAATATTTGTCATATGATAAGGATGAGAAGAAGAAGGAAAAGAAGAAAGGCAAACAGGCTATAGAGAAGGGCACTAAGGGATTATAGCAAAGTACAATTTTGTATGAACCTAATACAACTTGATCATGAAATGACAAATGAAAGCTTACTGAAGAGGAGCATAAGAAATATTCACTAAACCAAGAGTTTTGGGCTACAAGTGTGGATTTTATGAAAAAAAAAAGTATGAGATTATTAATCAAGATGCCCCTCTCATAGATCCAAAAATACGGTACAACAAACTATCCAACATCATTGAAGGCACATATAATGGGTTGACTCTAACAGATATCTAAGATATGATTGTGAATTCCATTAATGACATAGGTGAAGATGAGAAGGTACAAGATCAAGCTGATTTAGACAGGATAACATTTTAAGAGACTTACATGAAGAATGAGCTTAGGGATAACTAGATGAAATAGGACTTTGAAGGGTTGTGAAAGTGACAGCTCATACAGAGTCTGAGAAGGGACCAACCACTAAATAGGTTGGTGATTCGAGTGCAGCTCAAGTGACTGACAAAGAAAAGGTTGTGGAAGAAGAGAGGACTAATGCCCAAGAGACTTTTATTGATCTGCCATAAAGAGTTGTCTTTCCTAATACTATTAATGTTTTTATTTCCACTCTTTTTAAAGACAATGATGTATTTATTTCCAAGTTTAAAGTAATGAATGGCAAGTTTGCTTATTTGTGTGATGTGTTCCTTAATGGTAGTGTGTATAGCATCTACCATTTCATAAGCATCTACCATTTCATAAGCATATTTAACATTAATTCTATGCATGTCATTGTATTTAATCTTCATACACAGGAAAATTAGAAGATTTTACTCATTGCTAATGGTGTCACACTAGAGGAATGATAAAAACTTTGAAAAGTTGCTCAAAAAGTACTAAAGGATCTTTACTTGGACATATGGATATGTCAAGGGTTGATAGGAGAATTGCTGAATATAAAATTCTAACTTATTTGTATATGAGATCGATAAAGCAGAAGCTTCAGAGGATGAGACTTGAATGATTTCAATTGTTTTAAAAAACAAGTGGTGAAGTAGTTAAATGCCAAGTTCTTGGAAATAGTTGACTACCTTGAGGGGTTAGCTAACACAGTATCAGTTCTGAGAAGGATGGGACAACAAAGGTATATGTGTGTGGATTACAAGGACCTAAAAGAGGCTTGCTTGAAGGATGATTTCTCTCTGCCCTATATTGATGTGTTAGTAGATAGCACCGTGATGTGCATCATGTACTCCTTTATGAACGAGTTCTCAAGCTACAATCAAATTCTCATAGAAATCACCGACAAAGTGAAGATAGCTATTATCATAAAGTGGAGTATGTAATACTATAAAGTGATGTCATTTGTATTGAAGAATGTAGGTTCGACATACTAGTAAATATAAATAGTTTTATTTAATGACTTAATTCTTAAGAAAGTGGAGGTGTGGGTGGATGACATGGTGGTAAATTTTGAGACAAAAGAAGGACATTTTGAGGCCTTAAAAAAGTTTTTAAAGATGATTGGTAAGTATAATATAAGATTAAATCTTAAGAACTGTATGTTTAGGGGTTACATCTGGTAATTTACTAGGGCATATGGAGAGTGAGAAAGGCATTCAAATAAATCCAAACAAGATGAAGGCTATTTAGGGCATCCATATACCTAAGACAAAGAAAGAGATCGAGGGTTTCTTAGGTCCCTATAATACGTCAACATATTCATAACAAGACTCACTTTTATCTATGAATCGATATTCAAGTTGTTGAGGAAGGATCAGCCGATGGAGTGGAATGAGCAAAGCTAAAGGGCCTTTGAAAGGATAGAGTATCTGACTAGCCCACCAATACTAAAACCTCTGAAGCTAGGAAAATAGCTAATCTTATATTTTATAGTAGAAGAAAGCTCTGTAGGGGCAACATTAGCTTAAGAAGACGAGACGAGAAGCAAGCACGTCATGTCCTATATTAGTAGGAAACTGGTCCTTTATAAGGAGAGATATAACTAGGTGGAGAAGGCCTATATGGTGTTAGTCTGTGCCATGAATAAGTTAAGACACTATTTTCAACCATATTTGATCGAGGTTGTTTCAAAGCTTAATCCGATTAAGTACTTGCATGAAGCACCTTCCTTGATTGGAAAATTGACAAAATGGTTGATACTATTGATGGAGTTTGACATTAAGTACATAACTAAGAAGGTTATTAAAGGATGGGCCGTTATAGAATATTTGGCTTAACAACCTCTTAAAAAAGGAGAATCTGAACCTCTCAAATTCCTAGATAAGGTTTTAGAGCAATAAAGATTAGGGTTAGAAGATATACTGATGGAACGTTGAATAGGAAATGAGCAAACATGAGAGTGATTTTGATACCACCAGAAGAAAAACTTTTCTCTATGGCTAAAAAGCATGACTTCAAGGTGACTAATAATGTGGCTGAGTATGAAGCTTACTCACTCAAGTTGAAACTTTTGATGGAAATGAGGGTCAAGATGATTGAAAGACTCATTACTAGTTATCTCCTAGGATGAGTGAGAATCAAAAGTAGAGCTATTAAGTCCATATTTAGAGCACTTGAAGAGATTGACACAAAATTTTCAAAAAAATCACATTCAATCATTTACTGCGAAAGGAAAATGTAATGGTTGGGAACTTTAGTTTCTACTTAGGATGGGTTGAAGATAATGTTAGTGAAGCCACTCATCATACTTAGGTTTGTGACACCGTGCCACATTGATGAAAGAGTAATGCAATTGATAGTGGAAAATTGTCCTTGGTACTATAATGTGTAAAGGCACTTGAAAGGTGGAGAATACCCCAAGGGAATTGAACAGAAAGATAAGGATGTGATTTAGAGATTGGCATCATAATTTGCAGCTTGCGGTAGTGTGTTATGTAAAAGAATGCTATATGACGTCCATATGAAATGCTTATCAAAAGAAGAAGTGAGTGGAGTCATGGAAGATGTGCATACTTATGGCCCCCACATGAGTGGAAGAAATTGGTAAGGAAGATTTTGAGAATGGGTTACCATTGGACTACTATGAAATATAACTGCATCCAAATGGTTCACAGCTGCCACAAGTACTACGTTCATGGTAGCCTCAACCATCTACTGCCAATCAAGGTGTAGAACCTGACTTCACCATGCTATTTACAGCATGGGGATTGATATGATTATAGAAATCAAACCAGCTTCTACGATGGGACATAAGTACATCGTGATTGCATTGAATTATTTTTTTTAAATGGGTAAAGGTCGAGTCTTTCAATAAGTTGGGGCAAAATAGATGGTCTAATTCATTGAGAAGAACATCATCTATCATTATGGGGTGCCACTTCACGTCATTATAATAATGAGATTCATTTTCAAGCTAAGGTTAAGGACATCTTGGAAAAGTATAGAGTAGTTCATCTCAAGTCATCACCCTACAGAACACAAGCTAACAGAGCAATGGAAGTAGCTAACAATATTGTCAAGAGCATTATTATTAAGATAACGTAGACTTACAAGGATTGGTATAAAAAATTGTCATTTGCATTATAGGGGGTAATGAACTACAGCAAGGGCATCGATAGGAATGATGCCATACTCCCTAGTGTATGGGATATAGGCAATATTGCTAATTGAAGTAAAGGTGAAGTCTCTACAAGTGTTAGTCAAGTCAGAGATTTTAGAGTACCAATGGATGAGAAACATGTTTGAATAGTTGTACTTTTAGACGAGAAAAGACTAAAAGCTCTCTACCATATACAATTATATCAAGCTAAGATGGCTCGTGTATTTAATAAGAGACTCAAAGCAATCACCATATTATTGACTTAGAGTTGAATGCAATTAGAACACAAGCTCAAGATCCTTAAAGAAAGTTCAAACCAAACTGAGAAAGTCCCTATGTGATCAAATGGATTTAGGTGCTGTAGTGAAATTGTTGAATATGGATGGGAATTAATTCTTTGAGCTAATAAACCTAAATAGGTTAAAGAAGTATTTCATGTGAAGATGTGAGAAAAGTAAAATCAGCCCATTAAGTTAAAAACTCTGTGAGGACAACTTAGGCAAAAGTTAGGGCATGAATGAAAAAGAAAAAAGAAAAAATAAAAGAAGACATGAAGAAAGAAATAGGCCACTAAGTTAAAAACTCAAAAAAACGGCATAAGCAAAAATTAGGACGTAAATATAATAAGCAAAGAAAAAGGCAAGAGAGTGTGATTGACCACTACAGACACCTGCTAGGGGATGATGAAATACAGGGTAGTAGTGAAAGAAGCAAAAATAAAAGGCAAAGAACCAATAAGGTAGAGGCATTATGTGGGACAATTAAATAATCTAGTGGCATCATTAAAAGTGGTGATCAGACATTCAATTAATGTGTAATATGTGAACTGTAAATAGTTCATGTTAAGCATAATATCAAATGGAAAATATGTCTTCAAACCAAAATTAAATATATGAAAGTTTATTTTCATCAGGTTTCACAATTTGATGTTTGATAAGATGGACGAAACCTTGTAATTCTAAAAGTCACATAGCCATATCATGTAGTTAACATCATCCTCAAGGAGGGGTTTCATACCAATGAAGAAGTCATAAATATGGTGATTAGCCATAAGGACCTAACTTTATCTAAGAAACACTGGGACAATGGACCCTCAACGAAAAGAAAGGAAGGAAGTCTACTATGTGCTGAAGAGTGCTAAATTGGCGATGCATATTAGCTGAGTCATGGAAGGTGTTGGATCCCAAAGCATGGATGATCACGCAGTCCTCACAGGTCCTTAGAATAACTCATGAGTGTCTCTACCATGGATAAGTCCAACAAATGTCAGAAGTAGTGATATCAGATATCCACTCAGTCCACTCACCCTTGGTGTCGGCAGGTCTTATAAGCAACAATTCAGATGATGTTATGAATAATAAAGTCTTGCATCCATAGTGGGATCAACTAATAAGCCTAAAATCTCTTATAGACATATCTAAAAAAGGTAAAAGAAGATAAAGATTTGAAAATCGAAAAAAGGAAGCCTAAGCAAAAATAAGTAGTCTGCTAGATTGAAAACCCATAACCTAATCTAGGCAAAAGTTAGGGTGATAAAAAATAAAAATAAAATGAAGTAGCAAAAATAGAGGTTACAAAAGAAATTCATTCCTAAACTAACAAAGGGCTCTTAGAAAAAGAAACATTAATACCAAAAGCAACTTTGTCCAAACCCACAATGGTCTCACACCAGATATTCAAGATAAGGGTTTTCCCTGAGAGTAAAATCTATAGTAAAATCCTGAAGAGTAAAATCTATGGTAAAATCCCTAAGAGCAACTTTGCTTCCTCGAGGAGGGGGTAAAATCTACAAATTTATTTCACCATCTTCCATTTGCATATGTCACCCATTAAGATAGCAACTACAATATGGACCTACACTGTTTGAGCATGACCCTTATAAGGGTAAAGAGTAAGAAAATAAGTCACTATAATTTTTTTTCCTCCCCGAGAGTATACCTGGCCACCTCATCATATCATAAGTCAAATAGCTCCATCATCTTTTGAACACATGGGTAACCTAGCTGTGGCAAAGCAATGTGATATATAGTCATAACCCAACAGTCAAAAATGGTACCAAATTCTTCTAGTAAAGGGTAGATCTCAGTGTCCTTAAAGTGGAAAGAATGGGTAGTAGAATCCCACAAGTCACATGCCATGCATAGGAAATCCATGTCCAAATGGATAGAAAAGAGGTAATGGAGAGCCTCAAGACCTGCCTAAGGTAGACCAGACCAAATTGGGGGTTTGAGAGACCTTAAAAATATTATAGCCAAAGTTGGAAAAGTGGAAATGATAGGTTTGAAGAAGAAAATTATGGATGGATATTTATAGAACAGAGACAAGGTGCCTAATTCTTGGCAGTTGTAAATAGTTATACATGGTTGTATAATCCATTTGAGTTGTATGTACAAACAACTATTAGTCTATACAGACAACTTAATGGTCTGTATAGACTAGTTTTTCTTGAAAAAGTCAACCATAATTTCCTTTGCACTTTAAGCTTGAAAATTGTTCGACACTTGTTTCAAAAGGCATATCCATGTTCAAGAGCAACAAAAGTAATGTAACCATGCATCCATAATACAAAATCAAGCAAGAATCAAAATCATACATTTCTAATGAAACAAAGAAATTATATAGTTTACTAAAATGGAGGTGAAATCACCTCAGTATGTCCTAAAGTTCTAGCAATCACACAAATAACCAAAAGCAACAGGGCTTTCAAATCACCAAAAGATGTATGTACAACAATGCAAAAAGTACAAATGGTGTCCAATACATGTACTAGGCTAAAATGGAAAAAAAAATCCTAAAATCTAAGAGGCACTGAATGAGCTTTATCTCATTGATTCCCCGATGCAGTCTTCTCCTTATCATCTCCTCCCTCCTTAACTGTAGCCACACACTTATTGAAGTCCTTGACAACTACCCATCTAACTTCTGCATTGGCCTTAGTGCACCAAGAAGGGAGATTGAATTGGTGGGGGATTAAAAAATTTGGAGGATGGGTAAGGACACTAAATAAATAAGGAATAAAGAAATTGAACACAAGATGTTTATAGTGGTCAGGTGTTAACAAACCCTACGTCCACTCTCCAATTCTTCATAATTGGGTATTTCACTCAACTAAAAATTGTGTTTCCAAGCTCACACCTAACTTATACAATGTGTTTTATGGCTCACACACAACCCTTACAATTTGTATTTTAAGGCTCACACAAAACCTCACTCAAGTGTTTTGGACAAGCTCACACTTTAACTTATTATAACAGTTTAGAAAGCTAGGCTAACTCTCAACTCAATTACAAAGGTGTTTAATGCTAACACTAAATAATTAATAACTATAAGAATAAGAAGAATGATTAGCAATTTTGCAAGATTTTGATTATAATAAATGGAAATCTCTTACATTTACCTCTGTTTGATGGAGTATTTATAGGCAACATCAACCAAAGAGACATTACTCACAAACTATCCTTAAATCTCTAATGAAAGCTAGGTAGATTTTGCATTAAATGTCTGTCAGACAAAAGTCACAGTCGTGACTGGCACTTCACAGTCGCAATTTTTCAATTTATGCTGGAAACCCTGAAATATCGGCAGAGAACCCTGTTTTGTATTTAGCGATTAGTCCACATGTCCTTCACCCATTAGTCACTTAAGAAATAGAGCTGTTGTGTTTGACCGACCAACCAAAAGATGCAGTCGCTATTTAATTCCTTTTTGGGTGCGACTGAGACTGTGAATTCTTTTGTTTAGTAAGGAGACAACACTTTCTTGAGTTGTGATTATGACAGATGCTTTGCCCTCATGATTTTTGATATTCCAATGATTGCTTTGCACAATTAGCATGTTGTGGTTATAGATTTTGTTCCCTCCTTATAACTATAAAATTCACGATCGCGACATTAGACGCGAACACCACCACGAATTCCTCTGTGTGCCATTCAAGTTCCCCTTGGCTGAATTGCGGCTATAAATTCATCCACAAATTCTTATACCCTAACTCCATCCATCCTAATTGTAAGGTTGCAGTCATGAATTAGGGGATACTTACTGCAAATTTGGATGTCTTACTCAAAGTTAGAGATTTAGACTTTCATCCAACTTCTAATGAGACAATATCTTATAAACTGCAAAACAACACTTAAACAAAACATTAGAACTAATCAATCTCCATTATCAAGATCAAAAGAGGCTTACACTTAGGTTTGACCAACTTAGTCCAACAATCTCCCCCTTTTTTGTTTTGATAACTTAGATTGATTTTACTTAAAGAAAGTGAATTGCATAAGTGTGAAGTTGGGATCAATGATTTTTAAAAAACTTGTTGATTAAATAATCAATGAATTATAAAAATAATCAAAGAATTGTAAGTTTGAAAAGGGAATGTTTCTATTGCTATTTCTCCCGCTCAACTTATGCTTCCCTTATGCACATTACTATTCTCTCCACTTTGGCAAGATCAAAAAAGGGTAAAGTTTAAAGATTGAATGAGGTACATAAATTGAGATAGAATAATCATAAAAATAAAAAAATAGAAGAATTAAATAAGAGCAATCACAAAATATATGGATCAATCAATTGCAAAGGATAAAAACAAACACTTTTATATATTTAGAAATTGTGGAATCATAACCTTTACATAACAAAGTAATAAAAGGCACAACAAAAAAACACTAAAGATAATTTAGAAGATTAAAGAACTATCATCATCTTCGAAATTATCAATGTCTTCATTTGCTCCTCTGCTTTGAGCTTTATCACTCTTCTCAACCTCTTAATCATCCTCATTTTTAAGTGTGTCCTCCCAATCCTCAAAATCTGGAAGATGGCAAGGAGTAGCACTTACTTTCTTCTGAAAATCCACTAGATCACTATATAAGTGGAAGAGTAGGAGAAATCTTCTCTTGATCATCCTCATCATCTTGTCAAGCTTCTTGTTGATTAAGGAGAGAGAGATTTTGGCTTTGGGTTTAGGTTGAGGAGGTAGAATAGATTGAGCACCCTCTTCTATAACTAGCCTCTTCCTTTTTGAAGCTTGGGAAGTCTTTAACTTCTTAGCCCCAAAAGCACCAATGGTATAAGTGTATGAATCAGGTAGTATGAATCAGGGTGAACTGTCTTGGCATTAATAAGGTAGGGCAAGTCTATAAAGTTATCCGATGGTAGAAACTTATTAGAGAGGAATTTTTCATTGTTCTTAGTAAGAGCATCAACATAACGATAGATGGTAGTAATATGTGAGGGAAGAAGAAATTAACTTTTAGTTTTATACTCATGTGGATCAATTGATCCATAAGATACGAGCCAGTTTTAATTGGTTTGTTCTTGGTTAAACAAAAGAGAAAGGTTAGATCCTTTTAAGATACTTTCTCATTACCATCACCTCTTGTGTTGATAGAGAATGTGATGATATGATGAAGTAGCCAATTGGGTAGGGTAAATGTATTTGGCTAAGGAAATCTTTAGGTCATGTTTGGTCGTGATAGAAATTTCAGACCAAAACTCTGAGTAGATAATCTCAAGGGTGGAGATGATGAATGGAATGTCATCCCCGACTTGAAGGTTAAAAAGATTTGAAAGTTGCTCAATGGTAATGTAAAAAAGATCCCTTAAATGCTTAAAATACTAACCCATATTATCTTTCACGTGATTTTGCTCTTCGACTCAAAGTCACAGTGCATATGAATTCTCGTATGATCTCTTCATAACTAGACTCATCGTAGAAGATGAACTCATTCCATCCCATATTTGAAAGATAGGCATGGATCTCATTTTTTATCCCAAGTGACTCAAGGAGAAATGTGGAAGGGATTTTGTTGGTTGGATTATCTTAGAAAAGTTTGCCTTGTACCAATCCTTCTCCTCCTTAGTGATCGCTTTCATCATGTGTAGATCAGAAAGGCCAGATGGTTGAGATACTGCCTTTCCCTTTTATGCTCTAGAGGCTTTCTTAGGGACCATGGTGATGAGAGAAGATTTGAAGATGTTTCAAAAGTAAGAAAGAAGAGAGATGAAGTATTCTAGCAAAAGTGAGTAGGAATACTATTTTAGGAGTTTATATAGGCCAGGAAAGGATATGAAAACAATCACAAACTGTTAAAAATGCAATAAATGAAGGAGTGGCATCGGTTGGCAGTCAAATTAGTTAATGCATGGTAGTTAGTCAAATTCACATTTACGATCAACAAGTTATAATTGCTAATTATGAAATATTTGAGTAACGCACAAAAAATTCTTGGGAATCGGCGTGGTCAATGGCCAAAACTTTTGAAATTTGAATAAATTTATGGTGGGGATGGAAAATAGTGATCGCAAATTGATGGTTTGACAGATGAATGACAAGTACCTGTAAACCGCAATCGTGAATCAAAAAGTAGCGACCGCGAATTATAAGGCAAAAAAATGACTAAGAAAAGATAATATTTGACTTTTTAAGTTGTGATCCATTCAATGTATTGATGCTTAATTCATGCAAATTGGCATAGAGAGACACAATTAGACACTAAATTAAGACATCCAAAGAAATAAATAACACATACATCACACATATCAATCAATCAATAAGGAATAATGCATCACACATAAAGCATTCTAGAAGATCCAATTTTCACTTCAGGGAGATTCTATCAGGTATTCCCAACTCTCTCTTAATGAAGTTCATCCCTTCTTCATCGAAAGGTTTTGTGAAAATGTCTGCAAGTTGATGATTAGTGTCCATAAATTCTAACACTACATCACCATTTTGGATATGATCTCTAAGAAAATGATGTCTAATGCCTATATGTTTGCTCCTAGAACGTTGGATGGGATTCTTTGCAATATTTATTGCACTATGTTATCACATTTGATGGGAATGTGATCAACAACTTTGCCATAGTCCTTTAATTGTTATTTTATCCAAAGAACTTAGGTGCAACAACAGCTCGTAACTACATATTCTACTTCGATGGTGGATAAGGCAATTAAAACTTACTTCTTACTAAACCAAGACACTAAGCATTCTCCTATGAATTGGCAAGTTCCCAAAGTGCTCTTTCTATCTAGAAGACTACCAGGTATAATCTGCATTTGAATAACCTTTGAGACTAAAAGATGAATCTTTAGGACACCATAAACCTAAATGCAATGTGCTATGTAGATATTTTAAAATCCTTTTAATAGCATTAAAATGAGATTTTTCAAGGTAAGATTGAAATCTAGCACACATGCATACACTAAATATTATATTAGGTCTAAAAGTGGTAAGATAGAGTAGAGAACCAATCATACCTTGATATCTCTTCTCATCAATCAACTTACCTAATTCATCATTGTCTAACTTGATGGTAGCACTCATTGGTGTTTTTGCTACTTTGCATCCTTCCATTCCAAATTTCTAGAGTAGGTCCTTTATGTATTTGGCTTGGTTGATGAAGATCCTTTCTTTGGTTTGCTTAATTTACAGGCCAATGAAAAATTTTAGCTCTCTGATGCTCATCTCAAATTCTCTAGTCATACACTCAGCAAAATCCTTACAAATAGATTCATTAGTAGCATAAAAAATGATATCATTAACATATATTTGCACTATTAATGTGTCATGATTATACCTTTTAACAAATAAAGTTATGTCAACCTTCCCCATTTCAAAATCATTTTGCAAAAGAAAAGAACTAACCCTTTCATACTAAGCTCTCGGAGCTTGTTTCAAACCATACAAGGCTCTATTCAATTTCAAAACATAATTTGGAAAGATATGGGATTCAAAACTAGGAGATTATTCTGCATAAACTTCCTCCTCAATGACCCTATTCAAAAATGCACTCTTAACATCCATTTCCACTTATTGATGTTGAGATTCCTTATCTTGATCTTTATCCAACCCTTTTACAGTAGGCTCCAATTCTAATTTCTCAAAATCACCTATAAGATCATCAACAAGAGAACCTTTCCCAAGATCAAGCTTACTAGATTCATCAAACACAATATTCATGGACTCTTCAAAAACTATTGAACTCTTATTAAAAACCCTAGAGGCATTGCTAGTGGTGGAATATCCTAAGAAAATACCTTCATTTATTTTTTAATCAAATTTTCTAAGGTTATCCTTAGTATTCAAGATATAGCACTTACATCTAAATACTCTTAAGTATGAAAACTTAGGTTTTCTACCATTCTAAAGCTCATAAGATGTTTTATTAATAATGGGTCTTTTGAAAACACGATTTGCAATGTAACACAAAGTATTGTTAGCTTCGGCCCAAAAGTAATTAGGCAATGAATACTCATTAAGCATAGTTCTAGTCATCTTTACTAGTATTTTATTTTTCCTCTCTACAAGACCATTTTGTTGTGGTGTTCTAGAAGTTGAAAAGTTATGAAAAAATCTCATTCTTTATGCAATAAGATTCAAAAGATTTATTTTGAAATTCTTTCCCATGATCACTTCTTATAAAAGAAATGAAGTAACCCTTTTCATTTTGAACTCTTTTTACAAAACTTTTAAAAGCATCAAAAGTATCATGCTTATGAGCTACAAAGGATACCCAAGTAAAACTAAAGTAGTCATTAATTAGGACAAGTGCATAATATTTTTCGCCTAAACTAGCACTCATAATAGGTCTTATCAAGTCCATATGAATGAGTTGAAAAGGTCTAGATGTACTTATAATGTTCTTTGCTTTGAAAGAAGATTGATGTTGTTTTCCCATTTGGCATAGACCACATGTCTTGCCTCTAAAGAACTTTAACTTGGGAAGACCTTCCACTAGCTTTCCTTTTGATATACTTTGTCATAGCTCCATGCTAGCATGTCTAAGTCTTTTATGCCAAAACCAAGGTTCATTGCTAAGAGACACAAGACACTTAAAAGATTGGTTAGCCAAGTTGTCTAAGTCAATTAGGTAGGTATTGCCCTTCATTTCACCCTTAAAAACTACCTTTTTATCCACTAAAGTGGTATCTCAGCATTCTGTATGATCAAAGGTGACTTTATTGCCTTTATCACTTAATTGACTTACATTAAGCAAATTATGTTATAAGCCATTCACAAGTAAAACATAATTAATAAGAGAATGACCTTTCTTACCAATGGTGTCAATGCCAATTACCTTACCCTTGTCATTATTTCCAAATGTGACATCGTCATCCTCTTTTTCTTTTAAGGCCATGGATAGCTTCTTATTGCTCGTCATATGCTTTGAGCATCTGCTATCCACATGTCAATCATTTGCTTCATTGTTGGCTACCAAACAATCCTACACAACACAAATAAATCATTTTTATTTTGGTACCCAAGCATACTTAGGTCCTAGGGGGTTAAGCTTAGAAGGATCCTTCAATTTGAGATGTGTCTTCCTAACATAACAATGAATGTTTATGTGACCAAACTTCATGTAATAGTGGCATTGGAGTTTAGACTTATGAGTCTTCCTCCTATATATGGCTTTGGTATGGGTAGGGGATTTTCTCATACCAAAAGATGATGTGAATGTGAGCATGAGCATGAATGAATAGGTGTAGAAGTAAATTTTTTATATGTTTAGGTGAACATGTTGTAAATGATGGCATGATTAGCCTTCTTAAGGATAAGCTTTAAGACTTGTTGCACCTTTTCTTTGCCCTTAAGCAATGGTGGTTTAGTGCTTTGAGCACTTTTCCTTCCAACTGCCTCAATGCTAGATGTTTGAGGTGTTAAGGGTCTAATAAATGTTATGAGTAAAGATGTAGATAAGGAGGCTCCATTGAAGCCTAGACCATGCCTAACTAAAGGAGGTCTTTATGATACAATAAGTGTATCCAAAGCTTCCTTTCCCTTATCGAACTGAGATATAAAGTTTCTAAGCTTAATGACTTTACCTTTTAAAGATTTAAACTCATCCTCTAATGTGAAGCATTTCTTCTTGTAAGATTTCATTTGTGACTTATATTCATCACATTTCAAAGTGGGAGCTTCTAAAAGCTCATCATCTACATCATCTAACTCATCATATTCATCGTAAGAATATGGAGAAGAACTTACCTCATTTGTTGAGTCATCTTGTACCATGATGCATAAGTTAGCAACTTCCTCCTCTTCATCTTCTTCACTTAAGCAGTTATCCCAAGTGGCTTTAAAGTTTTTCCTCTTTTTCTTGTCCCCTTTCTTCTTATTCTTCAATTTAGGGCAGTCATACTTGATATGGCATTGTTTGCCATATTCATAGTATTTAACATCACCCAATCTTTCCTTAGGATTTATAGTTGCTTTCTTAAAGCTTCTTCTTTCTTTTCTTATCCTAATTAGATCCTTTATTCTTCTTGAAAGCATGGTTATCTCCTTCTCCTCTTTATCACTTTCCTCTTCACTTGAAGCCACTTTAACTTCATTTTCATTCGATGAAGATTTGAGAGCCAAGGTTTTTTTCTATTTTGTCTCATTGTTCTCTCATCTTCTTCATTTCTTCATCCTTTTTCAAGGCTAGCTTATGAGTTAGAAGCTTGTCTAGTAGAACATCAGTTAGCACATTCCCTATCACTGAATTTGACTCTTGGATATTACAAACCCTGGCTCCAAACCTCTTAAGATTTAAAGATTTAAGGATTTTTGAATTTACCTCATGATTGGTGAGAATTTTTCCAAACTTCTTCATGTCAGTGACAATTGTAAGGAGCCTATTCATCATATCCATGATGCTTTCATTCTCCTTCATCATAAACATCTCCCACTCATTCACGTACATTTCAAGCCTAGTTGATTTCACGAAAGTGGTGCCTTCATGATAGTTTTTCAAGGCCTTCCAAATTTTAATTTCTTCTCTTGAAAGAGAACTCAGAAGGATTATCAAAGCTCTCTTGTTTCTTCCATTGGATCTCCTGTAAGCTTCAACCCACTCTTCTCTAGGGATCAATTCTTCACTTTCATCCACCACCTTTGTAGGAGGCCTCCTCACTTTAGCTATAATGTCCTAGAGATCTACCATATCACTATTCAAATCAATTTTCATCCTATACTTCCAATGAGTATAGTTTGCTCCATCAAAATATGGTTTAAGATGGGTATGGATTTCTTCTTATGCCATGATCTTTTCCCAGGCAATTAAGCTTTGAAGTGAGATAAGGCTTTGATATCAATTGTTGGCCTTAGTGCACCAAGAAAAAGGGTTAAACTGGTGGGAGATTAAAAATTTTGGAGGATGGGTAAGGAGATTAGATAAATAAGGAGTAGAGAAATTGAACTCAAGATGTTTATAAGACTAGGTCCATATCCTTACAACTGTTCTGACTATCTTGGAGGTTTATTCTTTTCTAAGGGTGATGGGCCTAGGCCCAAATATTGTAAGAAGTGTTTTATGAATCCTAGTACTTTTAAGATGAAGAGATTTTCCTTGAAGATATTTTTGAGGTTCAAGTTTGCCATTGAAGAGCATCTTAGTGATTTGACTCATATAAGATGGTTTGGAGCATCCTTCGAATGTTTTGGAAGCATTAAGGGTACTTTGGTACTTTAGATATTTTTAGGTTCTTTAGGAAGCTAAGGGTATTTTAGTGATTTTGGCTTAATTGGGCTTGAAGGAAGGCCAGGGGTGTTTTGGTAATTTAAGCTTAATTGAGTGTTGGACTAGGGTAGTTAACCCAAGTCCTGGACCTCTTTTGATCTTGACAAAGGAGATTGATCATGTCTAATATTTCAAATTACTGTTAGTTTGCAGCCTTTAGTTTTTATTTAAAGTTGAAAATTGGATGAAGCTTAAAATTTCTCAAGTATGAGAAATGACTTCTAAATCGTGATCGCTACTTTGTATTCGCTACCGCGATCTGTGAAGAAGCATTTGCTAGAAAGCAGACAAGCAAAATTACGAAGCCATTCTCGGCACCAAATGACAGAGTCCAAAATTGACAAACGAAATCGCGGTGTGTGTCACGCCGTAGTTGCGACTACAAATTTCGAAGTGACTCGAAAAGGAAGCAAGTCCACAGTCATAGCATGACACGTGTTCTAGTAGACCGTTGGAAGTCAAATTTTGGGAAGGCATCTTATTGGTAGCGACCGCGAATAGTGAAGGAGAAGATAACCTTTTTTGGCAGACGAATTCGCATCCTATGTAACGTACTGTACAAGAAAGCACGCGACCGCAACTTCTGAAAGTAAGTAAAAGAGCAACAACTATGTTTTCCTGGTAAACTAATCAAAAGCTGCCATGTGGACTCACCATTAGATACAAATGGGATTTTCCTTCAGAAATTTAGATTTCAAAACCGCTAATGAGTAGTAGCGACCACGAATTGAGACTGTCAAGCATTTAATGCAGAATCTGTCAAGCATGTCTCAAAGATTTGGTGAGCTATGTTCTGCAACGTCTCTTTGGTGAAGTTTGGGTATACATACTCCACTAAACAGCCATGAAGAAGGTTGCTAAGAAATTTATTACAAGTAATTAAAGCTCTTAATCTTTGCTACTCATTTTCTTCAATTTTCTTTATGAAATTGTAAGCGTTAGGTGTGAGCATTAAACATCAAGTTGTAAGGTTGTAGTGTTAGCATGTAAAAACACTTCAAGAAAGGTTTTAGTGTGAGCCTAGTGAAACACTTGAGTGAGGTTTTATGTTAGCCTAAAAACACATTGTTGTAAGGTTGTGTGTGAACCATCAAAACATAAGTTGTACAAGTTGGGTGTGAGCTTGAAAACACCTTGAGATGGTGAAATACCAATTGATAGATTGGGGAGTAGATATAGGGTCAATTATACTTGAACCACTATAAATCGTTGTCTCAACTCTACTCATTCTTCTTCCCCTCTTCTTTGCTTTTTAAATTTTTACACACTAATTCAACCCCCCTTCTTGGTGCCAAGGGACAACATAAGCGAATGAAGAGAAACGCTTGAAAATACTAAACCAACTACATCAGCTAATTTATCTGGAACTAGCCTTCAAATGAGCGGAGAGAAGAATTTGAAAGATGTTGTGAAGCCTAAGAATAAGAGAAGAAGAAAAATGCAAGTTAGATGAATTTCCATTTCAAAGACTTACCATAATTTTTCATGCATGCAAAATAAAATATTTCTTCATATCTAAGAAAAATTCTGGGATCATAGTTCTTTTATATTTTTCATTTACTTTAATTTCCTCTGAATTTAAACTCATTTATTTGACAAAGAGTTGTTGAAGAAGCTATAAATGTCACTTTGTTAAGAATCTTCATACCACCTTTTGTGTAAAAACTAATGAAGTTTTTTGGAATAGGATATGAGAAGAGACTTAGAATGACAATTGAAATTGTACATGAATTTGCAGAGAAGACAATGAAGGCTAGAAGGAACAAAGTTAATCAAACTTGGTAGCTTAAATGATAAATCTAAACTCTTGTCTAGACTCATGGACATTGAATGCACCAAAAGACACAAAAATCTAAAATCCCTAGATAAGTATTTTAAATATTCTATGTAAGCTTCTTTTTTGCAGCAAGACACACAACTTTAGTGGCACTGGTATGGTTCTCTTAGCTAGTAAACTGCAACTTAGAAGTCAAAAGCAAAATTCTATATGAGATAAATGAGATTTTGGGCTGTCAAAAACGTAAAAATGAAAATGATGACATTATTTTCATAGTGGAAAAACTGAAGAACATGATCTATCTCCAAGCAGTATTATCTGAATCCATGATGCTTTATTGTTCAGTGCCAACAGAAATTAAAGAGGTCATAAAAGACGACATGCTTCCCAATGGTTCTGTAGTTAAGAAGGTGATAGAGTTTTGCACTGCATCTTCTCAATAGCTAGAATGGAACTTATATAGCATAAAGATTGCTTAGAGTGAAGGCCAAAATGGTGGATTAAGGATGGAAAGTTTATGAGTGAAAATCAGTTCAAATTCACAGTGTTTAATGGCAGTCCAAGGTTATGCTTGGAGAGAAATTTGCATCATGCATAAGAAAATGGTAGCTGTGTCAATCTTATTGAGGTATTCTATTAAGGTAGTTGAAGACCAGCATAGGACTCATACAGCTGCCACAACAACTAGAAGTAGATGTTACGCCACAGCAGCTGTAACATTCAGATGATATGATTTCAATGATGCATCATTCTTTCAGGGAAACCAAAATTGGGTGACCAATGTGTGTAGTGTTTGAAGCCCAATTGTTATCATATTTGAATAAGAAATACGACAAAGTAGTTATAACTTATGGCAACATTTACTCTTGATAACAGAAAAACACATTTCCATATGTAAAGATTCTGGTTGTATGGTCAGTCCTGCTTCATTTTATGCAATCTCATATAATTAGAAAGGTGATTTCCATAGTTTTGTGGATCAATACTCATTTGGAATTAAATGGAGTATATTGTGACTTAATTATCTAAACTTGAGCAATATATGGTGGTGAGGTGTTTGCTCTGGGATATCTATCTCAGGTTCTGGCTCAATTACAATAGAAGCTTGATAGCCAGACAAAGAATTGACCAAATTCCTAAATAAATCTCCCAAAATGCAAAAAGTTAAACCCATACAACCATCAAAAATTCTACTCCATAACTCCACAACCATTAAAAATTTGACTTTACTACTAAAATTCAACTATTTTTGGAAAACCCATAAAGGTTTCTAACTTGATTTGCAATTTATTATTAGTAAAATAAAGGAAAATGCATACCGTGATCTGTAGCAGGAAAAATAAGACCCCTTACTCGAGGAACAAGAGAAAGACATACATACCGTGATCGAAGAAATAAGGCCCCAGATCGAAGAAGGAATAAGAGAAATAAGGCCCCAAATCAAAGAAGGAAATCCCTAAAAAAATTTCCAAAATCTATTTCTCACTATCACTGCTTTATGTTTTCTACTTTGTTATAGTCAAAATGCCTCACTTTTTGCTTTATTTTTTCTGCCTTAATCAACAAAATGCCTCACTTTTGTTTGAGTCAACTGGACTTGGTAAAAAGGTGAAGCAATTCGCGATTTTACCAAGTTCACAAGTCAACACTAGAATTCATCCTTATTTTACACCAAATTTGATTTTATATATGCCTTAAATCGTTCACATGAGTTTGCCTCATAAAATTGTATGAGTAAATTTGTGATTTTGACAATATTGATCATATGTCCCTCGTCCCTCCTCGGTCCGAGTTTATTTACGACTCAGGGAAATGAAGATATGTTCGATTTGCTTTTTTATTTTCGAGTAGCCAGGTAATGGACAAATGGTTGAAAGCTGATATGTTGATATTATTATTAAAAGGAAAATAAGAATTTAAAATTAGAAACTAAAGAGTCTTATTGGCATGTCGTACACGTGTCATCTAGGTGATAGTCATTGGGTTTCGTTCATCTAATCAGATTCATCAAGTTAATTAAGTCGTGTAATGAAGGTATCGGTTTATCTGTTATTGATTCTTTATTTCCTCTCTTTAAGCTTATAAATCTTCCTTTGCTTTCAATAAGAGAACCATTTTTATGTCATTACTTTTGTTAGTTTCTCTTCAAAGCCTATTTTTTGTTTTGTAATGAGAATTCCCAAATTTCATGGTTTAACAATGTTTTTTGACTTTTAAAGGTGAGATTTTTGTGAATTTTCAAGCTTTCGTCTTCTTTTTCTCTATTGTGTTTTTGTGTATAAAAATGGAGTTTATGACACATGAGGATGCCATCCCAATGGCTTCGATCCTTGATGATTTTGTTCCTGCTACTATCATTTTAAAAAATATAGCAAGAACAAAATCCTATTGGTGTCAAAGAAATGTCTTCAATTTATTTTGCTTACAACGCCAAGATAAGACAAGCTTTAGCCAAGGCCAATCCATATCTTAATTTTTATTATGTGGGCGATATTTTCCCCAAAGATGATGATGAGGAAGAGAATCAAGAAGAGGCAAAGGAATAGATGTAGTTTGTTGATGTAACCTCTAGCCTTTTGCTGTTTCTTTCATTTTTCGTAAAAATTTTCTAAGTTAATGAGAATGTTATCTTTTTACTCTGACTGTGTTCTTTGATGTAAAGTACTCAGGAGAACTTTTGTGTTTTTGAATGATAAACTCTAAAAAGGTACGAACTAATAATTTTGTCGCTCTTTTAATCTTTCATTTTTACTTAGTTGGGTATATGTTGTTAAATTAACTGAGATAAAATGGCTTAGGACATCCTTTGTACTATAGAGATAGATTAGTTTATTTAATATATGAGATAGATAAGCTCGTCTAAATATACGAGATAGATTAGCTTGATACAATCTTATGATAGATAGATTGGGTCGTTATGTGTACGAGGTAAATTATCTTGATACATGATAAAACTTAATTAATTGTATGAGATAGATTAGCTCAGTATATGATAATAATTGATGTGCAAGATATATTAACTCAGTGTTCATTAGTATTTTAAAAAAAACATATATACCAAATAAAGATTTTTATATGGTTCAACAAATTGTGTATGTCCATAGGTGGTTTTATTTTTATTGAAAGAAGGAAAGCAATTATAAAGTAAATGCTGCTTATAAAAGTATTTCTTTAATACTTGTATGTTTCATGTGTGAGGTACGGGCTTTCCTTCTATAGTTTCTAGCTTGTCTGTTGCCAAGCCTATTACTTTGGTCACTTTATATGAACCTTCCAAATTAGCACTGAGTTTACCTACTTCAGCTTCTCCTCTAGCTTTATCAATTCTTTTAAGTACTAGATCACTTTATTGGAGGGCTCGATGTTTGATTCTTCTATTATGAAATCAAGCTACTCTTTATTGATATGCTACAACTTGGATTGTTGTTTCTTCTTTCTTTTCTGTTAGGAGATTATAGTTTAGGCAAAGTGTTTCTTTATTTTACTCGAGACTGTGATGAAGGAAATTGTATGAGGAAAAGCCAATTTCCACAAGAATTACTGCCTTGGTTCCATATAGTAAGGAAAAAGGCATTTAGCCCATTATTATCCTTAGAGTTGTCCTAAAAGCACAGAGAATTTGGTTGAGCCGATCTACCTAGGTTCCTTCTGCATCATCTAGTCTTTTCTTAATTTCCTGCAAGATTATTCTATTAGTTATCTTAGTCATTTCATTTGTTTATAGGTGAGCTACCGAGGTGAACTGAAAGACGATGTTTAAGTCAATATAGAAAGAGCAAAACTATTCGTAGTCAAACTGTTTTCCATTGTCTGTGATCAACATTCTTGGAATATAGAAATGATATACCATGTTCTTTTTGAAAAAGTCAAGGACTTTTTATGGTGGCTAATGTCTTAGCTTTAGGTCATTTAGAAAAGTGATTTATAACTACTACTACAAATTTCTTCTGACCCGGTGCCTATGGGAATGGCCCCAGGATGTTTATTCTCTACTGGAAAAAAGGCCATGTCGAGCTTATGGGCTATTGCTTTACTGTTGGCTATCGAAGGATGGGTATGTGTTTTTAGCATGTATCAAATTTTTGCATGAGTTTTTAAACATCTTTAAACATTGTAGGCTAAAAATACTCGACTAAGACTGCTTTTCAAGTTAAGGTAGTAGATGTTTCATTAGCTTCGCAAATGCCATCATGAATTTCTCTAAGTACATAATTATCATCTTTTGCAAAGATATACTTGAGCCTGGGTTGATTATAAGATCGTTTGTATAGGACTCCATCTGTTTTTTTAGTATATAACGACCTTGCTAATGATGGTTCAAGCATCTTTTGGCTCAGTTGGGAGTTGTTTGTACTTTAAGTATCTAATGAGTAAAGTCATCTAGTTGTCCTCCTCAGTTATAATAGTTATGTTTAACAACTGTAAGGTGTTAGGCTAAAGCCTTCCTTCCATCAAAACGCTTTAGGAAATGCTACTTGGGAGGTGACCAGTTTAGCTAGGGAATCTTTTTTTCATTATTTTTTATGGGGTTCTACTCTAAGGTCTAACTTCCTTCTTTTATCTTTATATTTGTTAAGAGATATTTCATATGCTCGACATATTTGAGCATAAAGTGTCCTTTGTTGGCATTTTGCCTCAGGAGCTATTAGAACAATAATTATGAATCACTGTGTATGGAAAGGTGTTCAAACCAAACTTATTATGCTAGTTATAGTCCAATAATCAAGGCTTCATATCTATTGCATTCTTGGTGGCTTAGAATTTTAACCTGATAGTGACTCTGTTTGGCCCTTGTAGGACTATCTCAACTCCTGCTTCTTTTGTACTTAAGGCACAGTCTACATACAACTTTCATTCTTCTTTTTTATTAGTTTGTTCATACTTCATTTCCACACCTGTAAATTCAACCATAAAATTTGCTAGGACTTGAGCCTTCATAGTCTGTATGGGCTCGAATCTGATATCAAATTCATGAAGCTAGACTACCTATTCTACTATTCTCCCTGATGTTTTCACCTTTTACAATATCTTCCTCACGGATTGATCTATGTGGACCGTTATGATGTGGGGTTGGAAGTAATGTCTTAGCTTTATAACCAAGCTAACTAGTGCATATGCCAATTTCTCCAACATAAAGTTGTTTAGCTCGGTACCCTTAAAAACCTTATTGACATAATATATTGGCTTTTATTCTACTTCTGCTTCAATGATTAGGATTGAAGCAATTGTCTTCGATTATTGTTAGGTACATGAAGAATGACTCATCCTGTAAGAGCGGTTAAGCAAAGAAAGTGAGCTGAGGAATGTCTTTAATTCTTTAAAGGTTTTTTAGCACTCATTATCCCATTTAAACTTCTTAAGGTCTCTTAATATTTTGTAAAAAGGCAGATAATGTTGAGATAATGAAGATATGTATCTTTTAAGGCCTGTGATCCTTCCATGAACTATTGGACTTCATTGATGGTTTGGGGTGGTTTCATGTCTAGGATCACCTTAATTTTTTCAGGGTTAGCTATATGTCTCCTTGAGAAATCATGAAATCAAGGAACTTATAAGCTCAAACTTTAAAGCAACATGTTTCTAGATTGGGCTTCATGTTATATTCGTTGAAGATTTTGAAGGCTTTTCTTAGGTCCCTAGTATGATCTTCAATTTGATGACTTCTTACTATCATATCATCTATATAGACGTCAACTATTTTTTCGATTTATTCTTTGAACATTTGGTTTACCAACCTTGTAGCATCAAGTTCATTTGTGGGTTATGAAGTTTGTTTTTTCTTCATCCGGCATGAACATCCATTTTTGGTGATACCATGCAGATGCATCAATGAAACTATATAACTCATTTCCTGTTGTAGAATCAATGAGCTAGTCTATGTTGGGCAGATGATAACTATTCTTTGGGCAAGCTTTTATTGAGATTCGTGAAATTGACATACATTTTCCATTTTCTATTTGGTTGTTTTACTAACACAATGTTAGCTAGACAGTTTGGATACTGCACTTCTTGAATGAATCTGTCATGCAACAACTTGCACACCTCCTCAGCTATGGACTTTTAACATTTAGGCACGTGGTTTCTTCACTTTTGTTTGACTAGTTTTGTCGAGTTGTTAATATTGAGCTTGTGAACAATAACTGAGGGATCAATCCCAGTGATGTCTAAAGGAGACCATGCAAATGTATGCAGTGTATCAATAAGAGTCAAATTGATATCTTCTTCTACTAGTTTTACAAGCTCTATTCCAATGTGGAGAGCTCAATTTTTCCCTACTAGCAGGGGTTTTAGATCTACTATTGGTTTGATAATTTTAGGAGTGTTTTCATGAATAAAGTCTAACGGTTTAAAGTAAACAACATGGTTTACCTCATTGATGATGTTCATGTATGTTTCTTGTGCTATCCTTTAATCTCCCTTGACAACTACCACACCCTGTTTGCTAGGAATCTTCATAATGAGGTATTTTATGCGAGTACATGTTTTGTATTATATAGGATTGGATCGATCATCCAATGATGGCATTGTAGAGGAAAGGAATGTCTACCACCATCCATATGGCCTTGAACTTTTTTTATGATATCTGTGTCCTCTAATTCTATGTTCAACTTAACAAACCCCATTATGTGAACTTTAGTTCCTTCAAGCCCAGTTAGAGAGGTTCAGATTGGGTGCAACTTCTTGAAATTCAGCCCTAGCACTTAAAAGCTTTTGCAAACATCATATTGATTGAGCTGCCATTTTCTGCCAAGATGCACGTAACCAAGAAGTTTTCAATTTGGCCTTTAACTATTAAGGTGTCTGTATGGGGAGTGTTAAGCTTTTTATCATCATTTGTTGAAGAAAAAGTGATGGGGTAGAACATTAGTTCCTTCATGCTCTCTTTACTATTGATAAAGTATATCTGATGGATTTATCCCTTGCTTGAGGTGGAGATGTCTCCCCCTGTGGCTTCTCTTCCTATGACATCAATAACTTTTGCATCTTGCCTATTATTGGGCCTTTTATTTTGGTGTCCATACTCTTATAAGAGTTCATGCTTGTTTTTCTTTGGGACTGCTCTCTTCTTAAACTAGTTGAGTTTGCCCCGTTGGATCAATATTTTGATCTCGTTCTTCAAGTCTATGCATTCTTTTGTATCGTGTCCATTATCCTTATGGAAGCTGCAGTATTTATCTTTATTTTTAATGGTTGAGCCTCTTAATGGTCTAGGAAAGGAATCTTCTTCTCCTGATTTTTTGATCTAATGAAGGACCTCACTTCTACTGGTTGTGAGGGGAGTGTAATACTGAGTCAAGTTATTATTCAAATCACTGAAGCCTTTTTCGTGTTCCTCCCTATCTAGCTCATCCTCTATCATTCCTTCTATCCTTTCGCCCTTTTTCTTCTCTTTTCTTGTATGAACCATGGGATTAAGTTCACAAAATATCATCCAAGTTGATGAACCAATTACTTCTTTCCATCAACTCATAAAATTTTTGGGGGATTAATATCGAGAATTAAAAAATCCTTAATTCTTATAATTTCAGATCATCATACATGCTACTACTTCATGATTAAGGTTGTTCACTTGCATGGCTACTTTATTAAATTTAGCTAGGTAGTCACATAATGATTCTCCTTCTTTTAGGATGATCTCACGCAAGTCTGAAGAAATTTTCACACAATAGATGACTGATTTAAACTGCATTGTAAAACATTGTGAGAGCTTAGTAAAACTGTGAATGAAGTCATGAGCTAAGTCTTAGTACTAGTATTGTGCTACTCCTTCAAGGGTAATAAGGAAGATTTTGTAAAAAAAGGGTATTTAAATAGTTGTAGAGTTCTAATTTGGATTGAAACCTATAAAGGTGGCTTCAAGGATTAATTATTTTGTTATAGTTATCAATCGGGGGTAATTTGAATTTGTGAGGTACTAGCTCAACCCCAACTTTTATAGCTAGAGAATTGTGATCATAAGAGTGGTAGTTGAAGCGAAGTGTTCCTTGCTCTTTGTTAGTTTGACTACGTCCATGACTTTCTTTTCAAAGGTATCTTCATCCCAATGAGTGTTTTTCGCATGGGTGGTTTAGTTTTCTGCTGGCTTATATGAGGATTCACCTACGCAATTACATGTCTTTAAGCACTTGGTCTTTCCCTTTTCTTGAGCCAGATTCTTCGCTTGTTCTTGTCGAGCTGGTAGAGGTGACAAGTTTTAGGGCTCGACGGTGGCGATTGCGAAGCGACCACAGGTTCTTTTTGTGTTGCCGCTTGCTTAATCCTCTTTAGTATTGTTGTGAAGTTTGCATAAGCAGTGGCTAACTAGGCAGTAGTTTTGGGATCAAGATTTAGGGCGCTAACAAAGCTAAAGGCTAGGTTTCCCGGTGTTGGTGGGGAAGTGAAGGTTAAGAGATTTGTTGGAGGTGTGTTGTCCAAGATATTGGACTAGATGTGAGTTTGTGAGGTTTTTGGATCATTATGAGAGGTCATGGCTAAAGGTTCAGAAGGTCTATTGCAATAAATCCACCTCACCGCACCAATGATACTGTGAGGCCTACCACAATAGTTGGTTCAAGTGATTTGGTTTAGGTCGAGGTAGTTGGCTTGGGTGATTTTAGCTGAGTTCCTACAAAACAACAAAGGTAAATGGGTGGCCGATCAATTACCGAAAGCCTACTTTGATACTTAAGTCATTAATGTGTTAGAGAGAAAGAGAAAGTGAAGGTAAGGTGAGGGATATCTAGTGAATTTCTTTATATAGTGGATATGATGACATGTTTTCCTCTTTTAAATAGGACTTGTATTTTTTCATATCTTATTAATTTTTATGTTTATATCATTAAATAAAAAACATATAAAGTATATCATAATATATTACAAATAAATTATACTCTTATTGATCATTTTATATTTCAATCACAATAACTAAAGAGATTTTACCAACTAGTTAACATTGATCAATTAATAATTATCAGTCATCGCTTACAAACTATCAGCAATATTTATCAACTATTATCAATAACTAAACCAAATAGATCCTAAGTATTTAGTAAAATTATTATTACTAGTAGTTGTTTATCCATATAATTAGTAATATAAATATAAAATTTAGATAAACAAATAAAAAAATACATTTCAAATTTTAGATTTTTAAAAATATACAATGTATGACCATCAATTAAGCATTTGAAAATCATAAATTAAGTTTTTAATAATATATATATTAATTATGAATATAGTAATTATTTTATTAAAAATTAAAATATATATTAGTCAAGTAATGATAGTAAAATTTAAATAACATAAAAATAAATATTATTAAA
>CATIWR010342141.1:0-17805 GCA_949677035.1 Omphalea diandra
ACCTTCGTCCATCCTCTAATTTCTAGATGCTCTTTATACTTTTAGATGAGCCCTCAAACACCATTATTTATGATGCTATAATAAGCACACAACATGAAATAATTTATCATATAACTATGCAAACACTGCATATATGTTCAAGAATCCCAAATGCGATGGTGCCATTGTCATTGTTATGTTTTTATAATTCACATGTCTAAATGATTATTTATCCTATGCATATGTTCATGTGAGATTTCATATCATTTGATACAGTGCATATGCTCATATGTGATTTCATATCATTTGTGCAATGACTATATTCATGTGATAATGCTAACGAATAGGGATAGGGATGTTACAAACTACCCTTCCTTTCTTATTTTCCTCAAATTATGAAGAGAATATGTAACCCCAATCTATGTCAACTGAATTTGTGTTTGAATATCTTGGGAGATTTGTTAAAAGGAAGTATAAAGATATGGGGAGTTTTCCTTTGCTATTTGTATGTTTGTAAGGGGGAGAACATTTTTTTAAAAGGAAGAATTTTTGTATATCTTTTTGTCATGATGATAAAAATGGGAAGTAGTTTTGGATGCTTTGATTTGATGATTTGATTGCTTTGTTTGGTATCACTTATGTACATAGCTTAATACTTGGTATTATCTATATTTTAAACATCCAACATTTGGCATCTTATGTGGATATTTGGTAGTATGTTTGGTATCAAGCTTTGTATGGATATTTCAATAATTGGTATCAACCTTATGTTGAATTGACGTCAAGCCTTGTGTGGATATTTTGATTGGTATATATTTTCTTTAGTATCTTCCTTAGTAGTTTTATGTTTTAACATTTGGTGTCCTTTGTGTTTAAATTTTGTAATTTTGTTATCAAAGCATCTTTTTTTTGTCATCATTCAAAAAGGGGGAGATTGTTATGCATGTTAAGGGAAGAATGTTTAGAGAACATATGACCCCAAGGCATTAGACTCACTCTTTTACTTTGAATGATGTGTTTTGAATGATAACAAAACTATTATTTTGAATAAGAACAAAACTATAACAAAATCAAGAAAAGTTCTAATGTCTGTAATTTAGTATTTTTGGATAATTTGAACAGACCCGACGAACGTTAAAGGAGCATATTGTTATGAATGTTAGGGGGAGAATGTTTGGAGAACATGTGATTACAAGACCGGATGAACATTAAAAGGCTAGAACAAGTTCAATAGGCATTGTCTAAGTTCAATGGGCATTGAACATCTCCCAACAAGCATTGGATCATTCAACAAACATTAAAGGATGAGCAATAGACATTGATTGGATGTTGCAAATTTTTAAAGTCTTATAGACCTCACATTGAGTGTTATCCCTTTGCATCAGGAATTAAAGAAGTGCTTTCGGTTGAGCTATACAGGATCTCACCATGAGCGTTGAAGTTTCATAATGGATGTTGATCTGGCCTAGTAATAAACATTGCATATTTGTAACATACGTTGCAAAAATGTCCAAGCTTGAGCTAAAGCTTTTGAAACTTGAAACGGGCATTGGCCCTTCTCAAAGGCATTGAAAAAGTTTCCAATGGGCATTGTGAATTATTCAATGGGCTTAGAAAGCAACTATGCAAATTTTGAAAAATAGAGCACAAGGTTTAAGCACAAGGTTTAAGCTTTCTAAAAATGAACAATGGGCATTGTTATTGCTCTAACATGCATTATAGTCAAAACCAATAGGAGTTGAATAATGATCAATAAGCATTTAAAGTAATCATTACAAGTTCAATGGGGTTAATGAAGAATAATGGGTGTTGTCTCCTCTAATGGCTAGTTTTGCAAAAAAGCTGTCAGACTGGATATCAATTATTCTAACAACTAGTTTTAGAGATTGGCTATATAAGAAGCATTTTTGAAGACTAAAAGATAAAGAAAAGTTTAGAGAACACTTATGAACATCTTGTAAATATCTTTGTAAGTCTTTGTGCAAACCTTTTATGGTGTTGCTTTATATTTAGGTAGAGTAAGGATTGTTTTTTGTTACTCTTTTAGAGAGTAGCTTTTTGTATGTACTAATTGTGTATTTGCTACCTATTTGAGTGGCATAAACACTGCTTAGATCTATCCTTACTAATGGTTGTAAAGGTTGGTATTGTGCCTAAAAAATACCAAGGGAAAGGTTATCCTTGAGCCTATAAAAGGGAAGATTCTTCCTTAGCCTAAAAAAAGGAATGTTTTTCTTAAGCCTGAAAAAAGAAATTGAAAGGCTTAAGTGAAAGCTTTAAGAGTGGAGTAGGCATGTTTTTGAACCATTATAAAAATATTTGTGTTTGACTTATGTGTTTGCTTCTATTGTGTTTGTGTTTGCTTTTATTTGCAACCTAATTCAACCCCATTCTTGAGTTGTCTCATCAGCTACTCATTCTTACATTCGAGTCTTGAAAAGCATAGCCAAAATCATAAAAAGAAAGTTTAAGTGAGGTGTCTTGGAGGAAACTGGTAATAGATAATAAACTAAAATGGAAGTTTGAGATATAAACCATTTACTTAAGCTTAAAATTATTAGACAAAAGCACATTTCCAACGTGTGTTACCATGCTAACAATGTCATCATGAAGGTATATATGTATAGGTTTTGGCAATTTGATAAAAGTTTTAACCAACATCTTAGTGGGGGCTATATGGTCTGTGGCATTAGTGTCCACTATCCATGAACCTTTTTCTACAATTCCAATTCCATAAAACCTGAAAAGAGAAAACCTACCAGCAGAGTTTGCAACATTAGGTTTGTAAATCATAGTTAGACCCTTGCCATTAAACATCTTTATAATTTCTTGGTGGACAGTACTAACAACCGTGGAACTTAAGTCTTCATCCAAAATAGGCTTTTGCTATAAAGGAATAATAAGTTTGATTATAGTATCTTCCAATGGTGTTGGTGTTGCAGAAACAACTTGAACAAGTATCTTATAAGGACTTGAATTTCTTATTCTAGGACCTTTATACCACTTAAGTACCCATTCAATTAAAAACATTCATCTTTAACATGCCCATTTTTCTTAGAATAACTATAAAACTTAATAGGATCTTTAACCTTTCTATTAGTAGCAATAATGGAAGGATATGATCCCTTAGCAAAAAATGCAACATTGCTAGTTATATCAACAACATTAGTAACTACACTTCTTTGAGATTCAACTCGCAACAACATAAAATATGCTTTATTAACTGAGGGTAATAAATCCATTAAGAGAATTTGATTTCTAACTGCATCACATGTCTCATTTAGGCCCATAAGGAACTATATATGTTTATTTATCATCAACATTTCATTCACATATTTGCCTATTCCATAATCAAAAATAGGTATTGGATCAACACCAACTAGTTCATCCTAAAGTCTCTTCAATTAAGTGTAATAAACAATAAGTGACATATTACCTTATGTCATAGAAGTTATTTGCCTCTAAAGTTGATAAATCGGAGGACCATTACTCTTACCAAAATGTTCCTCCAATTCATCCCAAAATTGCTTAGCTGAAGTAGCTTAGATAAAGGTTTCTACTAGTTATTTTGATATAAAGTTTAAAATCCATGAGGTAATCATGAGATCTACACTTTGCTACTTCTAAAAATCTACGCTATTTTTTACTGGTGGTTTAACTCATCCATATATAAATCCTAACTTGCATTTAGCCTTTAATGTTATCCTCATTGACCTACTCCAAGATCTATAATTACTTCTAATTAACACTGTCGACACTAGGCTCATACCTGGATTGTCTAAATTCAATATTTGATAAGGATTATTTAATCGATTCATATGCTCTATTTCTATAACTCTAGTTAAGCTCTCAATAGATTCACGATCAACAATGTCCACCATGCTTCAAGAAAACCAATAAAGAAGACTAAAACAACAAGAAACAATACATAAAGTATTAATTATGAGCTAAAATCTGGCACCAAAAGTAAATTAGTTACCAAGAATTGAGAGGAGACACAATTAATGTGTTTCCATTCGCTCTGATACCATGTGGAAAGAAAATTCTAGAGAGAGAGTTTTAGAGAAAGTTTTAAATATTATTGATGAACTAAGCAAAATGAGTTAGTTTTTACAATTAGCTGAAAATGAGTTTATATACACGTGTCAAACCAACTAGGAGTTAATTACAAATAATTAACTCTACAATATTACATTGGCAAAATTTTTTTTGTCCTCCATTTTCTCATATATTATGCAAACGAATGTTCTACCAGCTTCTCTTTATAACAATATTGACAAGCTTGTTTGTTTGTTTATTAGGGGTGATAATGAGGAAGGTTGAGTGCTTCATTTGGTACTTATTCACTAGGTTGGCTACAAAAGGTGGTTTGGGTATGCATCATATGAAAGAGATAAATTTATATATGTTTGTGAAAATGGGGTGGTGCTTTATTGTTGATGAGAGAAGTCAGCGAGTTTGGTTGTTACGGAGTCATTATCTAGGGAATAAAACTTTATTTATGGTTTTCATTCTCAAGAATGGTGTCTCACATGTTTGGAAAATTTTGGTTAAGATTTCATATAGGTAATGGCCTTACCATTTAATTTTGGAACGATAGTCAAGTTATAAAAGAACCTCTTTTAAAGTTGGCTAAATTTAGCATCATCAGTTCAAAATGGTGAGAGATTATTCAGAGGATGATACAAGGTGGAATCCAGATGTTTTAAGAAGCATCTTACTGGAGGTAGTTAATGAGCAGTTATATGCTTATGATAGTTATAATTGGCAACTCACTACTTCAAGCTTGTTTTCTGTCAACTCTGTGTATTTCGAGTTAATTCAGTTGGTCAGTAGTAGGGATAATTCATTATGGAAACTTATTTTGTAGGTGCAAGTCAATGAGTTAATTTATTTTTATGGTTAGCTATCCATGATTAGTTGATGACTGATCATCTTAAACATGGCTTTACATCCAACCTTTATTGCAATTTCTATGGCAATTTGGTGTAAAAAGGTGCTGCATGTTTTGCATGATTGTCTTATGGCAAATGAGTTTTGGAAATGGGTTCTCCCTCTAGCCAATTTCAAGTAGGATAGGTCCCTTGATTTGCATAAGTGGGTTAAGGGAATTTACAAATGATTTAGCAAACTGATTATGATAAGCATTAGGCAATGTTCTTCGTTATGGCTTACTATTGGTTGTAGCGGTGGCAAAATGACAACATTTTTACTTGTGGGTCTTTTGATGTCTTTTATTGGATAAAACATGTTAAAAATCAACCAGAGAAGAAAAATTATTTAATATATTAATATATTTTTGGGCAATATATTTAATAAATTATTTAAATATATTCTCAACGTATTTAATAAATTATTTATTATCAACTTTAATTAAATATATTAATATATTAAATAATTATTTAATATTTTATTTATTTTATAGTAAAAGTCAGGCAAGGGGAGAAAAATTAATACTCATCATCAAATCAAACATTTTGCTTGCAAGCTTAACTGATCTAAACAAAAACAACCACAATCAAAAAGCAGTAATAGCACATTTATGCAAATTAAAATGGCAATAATAATAACAGTGATGTTTATAAATGTATAAAAAGGAAAGTGACTTCCCTAGTTGCCATAGAGAAACTTTGAAAAGATAAGTTGAGAATAAATTTGGAATCCATAATCTCAGTTATTGCAACATCTAATTATAATTTTTGGGCATTATGTAGTCTAAAGCCATTGCCTCTAGAGAATAAATCAATGTGGAAAACAAACTTAGAGTGGCTTCTTTGTGTTAAATGCTCTTTAAAAAATAAAAAGTTTGATGAAATCTTAAGAGAATGAATTTTTTTTTTTTAGATATTCTATTTGAATACACCTTAAAAAGTTACTCAAAGTTTATAAAAATCTATTAATTTTGAAAGTCAATGATTTTTTGAATAATGGTTAACTTTTATAGACTTTATAAAAGTTATAATTGAGTACCTTTTGATTTATTTAAACTTTTTGAAAGTCCTTCGAAATTTTTAACTAAATACCTCTTGATTTTTATAAAATTTTTTAAAGTTTTTATTTAATATCTCTTGACTTTTAAGGAGTCTTTAAAAGTTATTATTGAATACCTCTAACTTTTAAAATCCATAAAGTCTTTAGTTCCCTTAATCCATGACACAAACAAGGGTGGTTTAGATCCTTGCCTATATGCTTTGAATACAAGTCCCAAATCTTTCCAGAATCAAATAAAGAGCTTAATTTTCAAATCCCAACTAGACCTCTACAAAACCACACTCTAATAACATAAGTTATAAAGATTTAAAGTCTCAATTCAAACCCTAAATTAACTAAACCAATTTTAAGATTAGAATCAACTTCATTATGTAGTTCCTCTTCATAACAATACATATGGTTATTTAGATTTTTAAATTTTATTTTTTTGAGAGAAAAATCAACTTCATTAAATCGATGATGCTCAAGCTAAGGGTGCTTCATTAAAAAACCTTCCAAGCAAAACCCTATGGGAAAAATCTTGGAAGGAAAAAGAGTATACACCAAAACAAGGGAACAATAAAGATAATAGAAACATTAAGGCAAATCCACTAATGCAAGGTTATGTACCACCACCGATAATTCATCCTCAAACTAAATCCATTCATCATCATATTATAATTTTTCTTTTTAATTTTGTACATATCATGTTGTATATATTTCATATAAACTAAAACGTTACACTATTATTTCCTCTCACCATATTATCATCTTCCTCTTTTCACTTCCTTTTTTTTACTAGTTTTTACTGCATGTATACTGCATATAATTAAAAGAATTATTAAATTCATGAATTTGTTAAAATTATTAAAAGAATTATTAAATACATGAATTTGTTAAAATTTTATATTCATATAAATAAAGAGAATAAAATTTAAGATTATAAACAATTAAAAATTTTCTAAAATACATCTAAAATAAACTTGTTAATATCATTTTTCGTTAATAAATGACTGAAAAAATAAATTTAGGATAAAATGATGAAAAAATCAAATTTGAAAACTAAATATGAGATAAAATTAACAAATAAATAAATAATATTAAGAAATAAAGAAGATGTTTTTGTTGCCATCATCATTAATATACATATTCACTACAACAACCAAAATATCATGGTAATATTATGATAATATTTTTATTTATAAATATATTTAAAAAATTTTTACTATATAATAAAATTTTACTTTTATAAGAGAAACACTTATTTGCAAACAATATTTCTAGTATAAATTTTTTGTACTTTCATTATTTGTGAGATTGCACAAAAGATTTTGTGGTAGATATTGAAATTTGTCTAGATAATGCTATATATAACTGGCCATATAAAAAATACTTTATGATAAATAAATTTCAACACTTGGTATTATCTGACCATGATGGTCATGGCAAAACAAAAGCACATTGTGTATTATTTTCTTTAGATTAAAAAATATCTTTCATTTTTAGTTAAAAAGAGAATAATTCTAAGTAAGAATACATGTATGTATTTTGCTCTATGGTCATTTTAGTATATATGACATCTATACAAAAAATTTTACAAACCGTTATTATACAATTACACAAGCTTGTTGAACCTAAATTTAAATTATATTTATCTTAATTTTTAAATATTTAAAAATAAAATAATAATAACTTAAAGAAAAAAACATCTCTACCTATTATTCTAGTAATTTCAAAGATTAAAATAGTATCAATTATTTTAAATAATTATAAATTTTAAAAGAATGAAATAATAATTAATGCTATAAAAAAATATTATCAATCCAATTAAAATTTATAATATAAGATTATCACTATTAATTAAAAAAGTTCTATATCAGTTTGTGTTTATAAAATTTTTTTTCTAATTAGCCACTTTTATAAACAATGTTATAGATTTCAAAAATCACAAATCTTAAAATTAAAATAATAATTAATTATATAAAAGGAATATTATCCATATAATTAAATTATAACTTAAGGTTATTATTATCAATTTAAAAAAGTTCTATACCCTTTTATGTCCAAAAAAGTTTTCCTAATTAACCACTTTTATATATAGTATAAATATAAATTTTAAATGTTTAAAATAAAGTAACACTAACTTAAATATATAAACATCTTATCCATTATTCTTCTAGTTATTTCAAATAATCACAAAATTCAGATATCAATATAATATCAATTATTTCAATTATTTTCAAATTATTATAAATTTCAAAGATTGAAGTAATAATTGATTTTATAAAAAACATTATCCAACCAATTAAAATTTATAACTTAAGATTATTATTGTTAATTTTTTTTTAAAAAAGTATATCATTTATGTCCATGAAAGTTTTTCTAATTGGCCCATAAAAGATTTTCTAATTAGCCACTTTTATAAATAATATATTATAGATTTCAAATAGTATAAATATTTAAAATTAAAATAATAATTAATTATATAAAAAGAATATCCATTCAATTAAAATTTATAAGTTAAATTATTATTATCAATTTAAAAAGAATATTTATTCTGTTTCTAATTGAAGTTAGATATTTAAACTGCAATTAATAATAAATAAAGTATTATTATATATACTTAACTCATAATTCATATGATATAATTATACTGAATACTTAATTTTCATTTATTATTATGATATTCGCTTATTATAATAATTTTTTAATATTATTTAGCTATTTGGTTTAAATTTTTAATCGTACTTATTTAAATATTTTCTAATGATATAAACTAAAATTAAATTATATTCTAATTATATACTTTTATTTTAAATAAAATATATCAAATATTTAGATTGCACTTGAACTTTCGCTAATTGAAGTTGGATACCATTTTGGGCAACACAACTGATATTATCCTCAAATTGACAAGTCGTTGTCGCCCAAGTTAATTGGAGATTTCTTGTCATGCAAAGAAACTCATTGACATTTTCCATTTCCATCCTCCTCACTACTATAAATAGGATAACTCTTAATTCTTGTGATAATGGTGTTGTAATGAAGAGTGAGGTTGCAAATTTGAGTAAAAGGGAGTTTTCTAGCTTTTTTTTTTTTTGGACAATTGTACATGTTTTATTTGTTCTAGGCATAATTCTTCTTCTTTTAATTATAGTTCTTTTGTTACTAGGTTTTCTTTTAGTGATGAATGTTTGTTTTCTTCTTTAAACTATTATTTTTGAGTTTCTTCTTTAAAATGTTTAACTTTCAATAATTATTTTTCGTTAGCAATTGTAGTTCTTTTAATTATTATCAAAACATTTTTTTCTTATTTGAGTGAAAAATGTTTCCTTTCTTCTTCTTCTTCTTCTTCTTCTTCTTATTTTAATGTTTCTAAATCAATGATTTATGATTCTTCTTACTTTAGGCATTGGTTAGGAAGAAAGTTTTCTTTTGATTTCAACGGTTCTTTTGTTTCTAGTTGATTTTTGAAATTTAACTCCTATTCTTTGAGTACTCGTTATGTTCTAAAATCTAGATATTCTCTATGTAACATTCATATCCACATTCATTCCATATCCATATTCATTGACATTCTCACATGAACCTATTCATTACATAAATGATTTGCAATCCCACATGAACATAAGCATCGGATAAATGATCATTTAGATATGTGAATTGGATAAGCACGACGATGACACTTACACCATTGCATTTGGGGCACTTGGAACATATATGTAATGGTTATGTAGTTGCATAGCAAATTATCTTATGTTGTGTGCATGTTATAACATCATAAATTATGGTGTTTTAAAGCTTATTTAAAAGTATAAGGAGCATATGAGGATTAGGAGATGGACGAAGGTGATGAAGGAGTGAAAAAGAGGGAGTAAAAGGGGAAAAGTGAACTTCTAACCAATGTAAATGAGACACCATGATTTTGTCTTGTTATAATAGGTTTACAAGTGGAATTTTCCATCCTTTAGGATCAAAATAGAGAGGTTAAATGTGAGGGGTAGCAAAAGAAAGAGAGAGCTAAAGAAGAAAGAAAGAAAAGAAGATGAAGAAGAAGAAAAAGGAGAAGAAGAAGGAGAGGGAGAAGAGTTAGCTGCCTCAGAAGGAGTCCTAAGCTTTTTTGGTTATGGGAAAATAGGTAAGTTAATACATGTTCTTCCCACATCAAATTAATCAATCATGACATGTTAATCATGCATTGTTAGTAAGTTGTGGAGTAATTGAGGTAGAGCTTATGTATGAAAGTTGAAATTCAAGAGAAACAAGAGCTAATTATGTTGGTTTTATTGTTAGAGAATAATTTTGTACCCACGATTTCATAATCCTAGAAGAGGAATTAAGAAAAGTGAAAAATACTTTATGCCCCATATAAATTCATGTAGAACATTTTTACTTAATTTGGTGTGTGTGAGTAGATATGACTCCTTCAATATGGTTGGTTCATAACCAACTAAAATCACCTCGCCTTTTTGTTTTCTTATATTTTGATAACTTTATGTTTCGATTTAGACAAAGTTCAAAACATGAAATTTGTAGCTTTATATCCCCTATAAATACTTGTAAAGCAATTTTGCTTGATTTATTATGTGAAAAGAGATATGGCTCACCGATTGTGACTGACCTTGAACCTGATGTAACCTCATGTCTTTTAATTATGTTTTCCAAGAATTTGATGGCCATTGATCTAGAATTTGATGATGTTCCAAACTTGAAAGTTGTATATTTATGTCTGATCTACATGTTTGTAAAATATGTTTGCCAAATTTAACATGTTTGTTGAGATATTGCCCCTTCATTATGACTGATTGTCAACATGTTAAAACCTGCTCACCCTGAGATTGGTCATTTATTTTGGTGACTTTATAGACTGAATTAGACAATGAGTAAAACTTGAAAAATGTTCCTTTATGTGTTTCATAACTTCTGGTAGATCAATTTTGCAATTGGATTTGTAAAATTTAAGATATACCTAATACTATAAGACCTACTTAGACTGAGATGACATTGAAATAGGGCAAAATTCAAAAATTCACCACATTTTCTATATGTCTCATATTGACCTGAAATTCAAATATGTTGTATCACTATGTTTCTAGTTTATTTTAAAAAAAAAGAATCAAGTCATTTGGATAAGTATATCTAGAGTTATTTCTATGAGAGTATAATAAGGTCAAGCTGTCATATAAGGAAAATATGCATAAACAATAGGTCCACTTATATGGATCATGCCATACTTGCATACCAAGCATTCATAATCATTTTGACATACTTATAACCATGTATGTATCAAATGTTATGATCTCAATACTTTGACGAAGCCCTAGAGAGAGAACCAAACCTATCATAAAGGTTGGTCACATCAAAAGGTGAGTAAAAACTATAATTAGATTCTAATCTATATGTGTGATAATTTTATGATGTGATTATGTTCTATTACATGTATCTGTGATTGAATTGTTACATTTTACATGTGAATACAAGTCAAGTGATAATTATATACTCTTAATGATTACTTGGTATACTATTGTGAGTCAACACTTGCATATGGGACTAAAAGAATGTGGTGATCAGCTTGTCAAACACTTGCAAATCACTTGGAAAATGGACCAATATGCCCTATTGGCACATGTTATTAATCAAATGATTTATTTGTTATATGTTAGCTAGCAAAATCATATGTCATTTGAATCACATGAATTTCCGAGAGCAGTGTTTGTCTTGTAAGGTCACGATAAAAATCAATCTATTGCACTTGCACTTGCATAATCAATTGTTATACTTGTAATGTATCCTGATGATATTTGATTGTTGGTTATGCCATAAGAATCTGATTATTATTTTTATTCATTGAGTCACAACTCACTAAATCATAATTATATTTTTCAGATACTGAAGCATAGGATTTGGATACTTAGGTACATAAAGTTTTGCATATAGACACCTGAACCATAGGTCATCAGCTGAATTCCAACTCTCTCTCTCTCTTCTTGTGTCATGTAAATATATCTAGATAGGAACTAGTTTATGGTCCCTAGCCTTGAATATTAGTTAACATATATGTACATTAAATACATGTTGGATTGTGTATGTATGATAAATAAACCTTTATGCATATGTATTTTTGGACATGAATACCATTATTTATATATGAAAATGGTCGTTACACTCTATTTAGTGCTTTAGTAAAAAAGAAATTTGATAACTTAGTGTTTCTTCATGCTAAATGGAGGGCATCTTTAGAGGCTTCTTTTTGTCTTCTTCATTATATTTTGCATTCTTTTATTCTTTCTTTGATGTGTTTTGACTTTCTATAGGTGGCTTTATACAAGTTGTATTTAATCCAGGTGGAGATACTTGTAATTTGCATGGTAAAATCATATTTAGATTTATCTTTATTATTTCTTATAATTGGTTTTATTGTCTTATAGGCTAAGATTCAAGGATAAATCTTTTTGAAGAGAGGGGAAATTATATGAACTAAGTTAGAGGCAAGCTTAAGGTTACAAAAAATGAAAGCGACTAGGAATGAGATATCCTTCAAAAGGAGGAATGCATCAAAAAAGCTTCAAACCTACCATATTTGGAACTGTCATATTTGAACTTGCCATATTTGGAGCTGCCATATTTGGAATTGCCATATTTAAACCTACCATATTTGGATCTGTCATTGCCTTATTTGGACTGACCATATTTAGAGTTGTCATATTTGGAACTGTCATATTTGAACTTGCCTTATTTGGACTTACCTTATTTGGACAATCTTCTTCAAAAGTGCAAAATTGTCATTTTTCTGCTTTCGTTTCATATATAGATCCTTAAAATGAAATCAATAAGTTAAACTCTACAACTGGAAAAAATTTACACAAAAGTGTTCTAGATGAGTCTAAAAGGTTCCAGAATATTCTAAGAAACTTCTAAGAATATTTCAAGCATCTTTTGGTGGAAGAATAAAAGTACTAAAGAGGAACTAATGGAGGGGCGACACATATGAAAGAAAAGTAAAAAAAAAAAGTCAAGTTAAAATATCTTTCTAAGATTGACAAGATCTTAACATATCATTCTCTTCATTTTCTAATTAGAAACTTATGTTATTTACTTATGCAAGATCCTTCTTTTATAGTTAGGAAAATATTTGTTGTATATTTTTGTTTTCCTATTTAGTTTAGGAATATCTTTTTTTTCCTAAAATAAATTAGGCAGATTTCAAAGACTAATTAGGAACTGACTCTTAGAATTTTCTAGAAGCATTGTAAAGGCTATAAATAGCCCTACTTGTTTAGCCAAAAAAAAAAAAACAAATGAATAAAGATTATTTCTTTTAGCAAAATTGCTCATAAGAATTAATTCTCTTTTTTAGTTCTTAATAAGACTTGTTGAGATTGTTAAGTGAGTTCTTAATAATTTCACAAACTCATTTAATCTAGATCTTAAATTACTTAATTTAAGATTGAGATTAACACCTCTTGAATCTTTATAATCCAAATTGCTAGAAACAAGTTTTTAAGAGGTCTAATTGGGATTTAAGAGTTTATCTTATTTGATCTTTAAATTAAAGGCTTGGGATTTGTGCTACATACAAATTAGGATCTAAAACATCATCTTTGTTTGCATCAATGTATAAAAAAGAGGTGACTACTCATCGGAGTCCTCAGGTTTTTGCGCTAACCACTTAATCTAAGTCTTTACCGTCGCTAAACGCTACTCCATATTTTACAGCTCTCGAGTCAAGCATTGGATCATCTATTATAAAAAACATGATAGTTAGGATAACTAGGGTATATAACACATATAAGCACAATCATAAATGTGCATACGCAATTTGAATCTTTATTATTAACCTAGACCTTTTTGTTCTACTAGGTCACAACCCTCTAAAGGAAGAAGAACAAAGGTCTTAAGAAGTCTTAAATCAAGCCTTAAACAAAACCCAAGCTCACCAAACCTAAAACCTAAGTATTCCAACCATGGTTTAAATGGTTGTACATCCATCTCACTTGGTTGTGCAACTATGTAATTGGTTGTACAACCATACACTAAATCCTAGCTAGCAAAACTTTTTAGAACCATGCCTCTTATAAACTAAATGGTTATATGGCTAACTAGTGGGTTGTACTGTTAATCTCCTGACTATACAAACCACTTGAAAATCCTAATTCTAGAACCATCATGGCCTTTGTCTATAAATAACCTACCATTAGAGAGAGGGAGAGAGGCTTGGACAACCTCAAGGTTACTTTACCAAAATTATCACTCTCATACCCTAAATACATAAAAACTAAATACCTAACCCATCACACTAAAAATATAAGGTATCTCCTATGATTTTTGAGACTTCATTTTGCATATTTCTTAGTATTTGGAGGATAATCCATCAACTCTAGTGCTTCTGAAGATAAGGCATAACCAGAAGAGCATATAAAATCTTGATTTTCTTCTCATCTTCTTCCCTTTTCTTTTTCTTTTTTCTTTTCCTTTTAGGAAAAATTTTATATAAACCACTAAGTAGGTTGTATAGATCATAGTTTGTTTGTATAACCCAATTTGACTGTGGAACAATACAATTTCTTCTTCTTCCTTATTCAAATTCTCTTAGGTTTTTAAGATTCTTTTGTGAGTTTTAACTACTAAATAGGTCAGCTCTTATACCTATGACCCCTATTCTCCTATTTGGTGGAGCAGGATCAAAAGGAAAAGGTTTTTACACTTACTTCTTAATAATATTAACACATCTTCTTATGTCATTTCTCTTTATTTCATTGTTTATTTTTATTACAATTGTTATGGATATGATTGGGATAAATAATCTTTCATTCCTAAAGACCCCATATCCTTATACATGTTTATGTTCATTTTACTATTATTGTGGGTTTTGTCTTTGACACCAATAGGAGATATCTAGCTCATTAGCTTGACCACCCTCTCTTCCTTTTTACATTGTTGTTTTAAGAATGTTTAGGTGAGAGATTCTATCACTTTATGACCCCTCTTTTTGGTTATTCTCATAATCTAATAAAACATGTGCACTTATGGCTTTGTTATTGGTTTCTTCACCATCATAATATCTTAGCTCTGTTAATAGCAATAACGGTTTTGAGGATGTTATGACTCTTAGGAGTATTAATGGATAAGGATCTAATGATCCTAGGAATCCAAGTTAGTAACTTCAATCCTTACCCAAGGCCTCTCTTTTGTCCTTCATATGCACTTATGAGTTCCATACGTTATGTCTCCATATTGATCATGCTTTTCTTTCTTCATGCTTCATATATGATTTGCCATATTATCTTGTTATTGATGTGGGATGATGGACTTAAAAACATGCATAGGTTCCCTGACTTAGAGATATGATGAGACTTTTAAGTGCATTCAATTTTGTCTTTTTGTTTTAATGCTTTTATTCCTTTGATATCACTAACTTATGTGTTTTTGGTGTGTAAATGGTTATTTAAGCATGTCCTAGGCTTGACTATGTATGATGATCTTAATGATCATGGTTATGTTTATTGATATGCATGACCTTCCCTTTTAAATATGGCATGATCCCTCTCCCTTTTAAGATTGATGATAATAATGTTTGATATGACTAATTGGATTGCACTAGGAATATGCTTAAGTGCATTAACCAGACGAATTAACAATATGGTTAAAATGGTAAAAAATGAATCAAAGATGCTCGAAGGCTAGATCCTTATATTCAAGTGGTTTAGGGGGTGCCTAACGTCTTTCTCAAGCTGTACCCAAGTTTCGAACTCGATCTATAATAGGGTGAAGATGAATTGTGCCTTCTAAAGGACTTAGATAGGTTCATATTTTGTCCTTCCTTAGATTCTTGTCTCGACTAAAGTCAGGTGGTGACTCCAAAATTCTTTAAGGGATAGTACCACTGTACCATCCCGATGACCATCAAATTTGGAAAATGGACTTCAATCTTACGTGAGACCTAAAGTATCTCCTGTTAATCTAAACACAAACCACATTTAGGTTTACTACCAATGTATGACCCCGTCCTCTTGATCTCCCATTAGTCGATAATAGATAGGAGTCGTAAGCAAGATTGCACTTGTTCAAGCGTAACCCCGATTCATGATTTGGGTGCTCACAAAGTGTCTTTTTAGTGGAGCTTTGGGTTCAACTAATATAGAGTTAAGTAAGAATCATAAAATACAACTATTGGGCTATTGTACCCTAAAGAAGATAAGTCAATAAAGAGAAAATTGTACTAATTTATAGGCTTACCTACGACGAAGGACTTGAATATCTTTAAAGGAATCGAGATATGCGTGCCTCAACCTAACATATTTTATGCTATTTAGGGCATTTAATATTATTTAATTTATTATGATTTCACTAACAATATATATAAATTTGTATTTTTTTATATAGATTTGTTTATTTTTTCTAATGATGGGAGTTTTTGGTTATTTCTTTATAAAGAATTACTTTTCCTACATGTGGGTTATTATCACTTCTTTACGAAATTGATCTGTAAAATATATATTAAAGCAATTGATTTTAATTTTTATATCAACCAATTGGGCGTATTTTTAAATATTGTCAAGTTATGGTTTGATATAGCCACTATGATGTGACATTATTATTATTATTATTATTATTATTATTATTATTATTATTATTATTATTATTATTATTATTATTATTATTATTATTATTATTATTATTATATCAAATTCAATGCTATTAATATGATAGTGTTTATGTAAATAAAAATCATAATATATTTTTTATTGATATTCAAAAGAAAATTTCTATGTTAGTAAGTTTTGAATGTTAATTTTTATTTGTAAATAATTTATTATGAGCAATAAATTTCAAGTTTCTTTAATTTTATTAATAATTTTATACTTTCATGAATGCTATTCTCTTTCATATCCAAAAAAAGAAAAAAAATTGTAATATTACATTCTCATGCATGATGATGTAAAAGAGGGGGAAAAAAAAAAACCAAAATCCAAACCTTGTACTTGCAAAAAGCAACAATGTTAGTCCAAAAAAAAAAAAGTATTATAATGAAGATAAATTTAGCAGATTCCTTTAAGTAATTACATTTCAAATGGAATTATTAGGATGATTTAATCTGAAATCGTATGAAAAAGTGATCTAAATTTAATTTGGAAAAAATTTAAATGATTTAAATTTGAAATAACTCCAAAATTTTTAAGTTAAATCCAACTTGATTCTAATCTAATTTGCGATTAACCTAAATTGATTCAACTTAAATTATTAAAAATATTTAAATTTTACTTACAATTGCAAATAATTAGAATCAAAACTAAGAAATGATATAAATTTCTTTTCACACCTTGGCTCAATTTAACTACAAGTCAAAATAGCCTGACTTAGATCTACCTAAAAAAATACAATGCAAAATCAATCCAACTTAAAAATAGTCCTAGTCAAAATGTATTTAGGTCAACTTATTTGTAATTTTAGTTCCAAATTTTATAATCTTTATATCCCAAACTATTAACAACAATTATACAATCAAAATTCTATAAAAGGTCAAATTCAATAATTCTTTAATAGTTTTGCAATCAAGATTATGAACTTTACACCTTTTAAACATTCCATCAATAACTTGACCATATCATGGACCCTCGTAGCTAACAAAAATACCCATCTAGAATTTTTATTTAACGCACATTTGTTATTCTTTGATTTTCCAATAAATATATATGTCACCCATATAGACACACACATGAGTTTCAAACAAAATTAGATTGTGGACGTTCTTATTTTAAAATAAAGCTGGTCTGGCAAATTTAAGTTTAATTTCTAATAGCAATTATTTTTTTAAAAATTAGGGCAGGGAATTTGTGCATAATTTTTTATAAGCAT
>CATIWR010342157.1:0-18211 GCA_949677035.1 Omphalea diandra
TACCTCACCAAACAGATGTAAATACAAGAGAATTATTTAATTTGTAACCCAAACTCTTGCAATTTTGCTACTCAATTATCTTATCTTTTTTCATTCATTTAACATTAACACCACAACACCCACCCCCCCCCATCACACACCCCCCCCCCCCCACCCCCCCCCCCCCCCCCCCCCCCCCCCCCCCCCCCCCGTAAAAAAAAAAACCTTAAAAAGATCCGATCGCATCACCTACAGCACAAACCAAACCTGTACAGTAATTGATACAGCAGAAAGAAAAGAAAAAAGAAGAGGATGAGAAACCCATCAACTTGCGGTTCTAGTGGAGCCACAACAACCAAGACACCGTGTTGCAGCAAGTTAGGGTTAAAGAGAGGGCCGTGGACGCCGGAGGAAGATGAACTTCTCGCAACCTATATCAAGAAAGAAGGAGAAGGACGGTGGCGTACTTTACCCAAAAGAGCTGGACTTCTCCGCTGTGGTAAGAGCTGCCGTCTCCGGTGGATGAACTACCTGCGTCCTTGTGTTAAACGTGGCCAGATCGCTCCTGATGAAGAAGATCTCATTCTTCGCCTCCATCGCCTTCTGGGCAATAGGTATATATCATTACCATATTGTGTGCGCATCTTTGTGTTTTTTTTATCTGGTTTTTTGTTTAGATGCTTCGTTTTTATTTTTATTCTTTTTGGGTTTGATGAGTTCAATCCCCCTCTCCAACGCCGGGTTTTTCTTCCCCCGTACATGTGCTCGTATATTTGGTGATATCCTAGTTTTGGCCCCATTTGATTCTCTCTCTCTCTCACTTTCTCTCTGGTGCCACGATCTGGGTTCCTAATTTATAGTTTGGATTTAAGGAGAGAAAACAAAGTATCAACTAGGTCTTACAGCGGATCATATTCTTCCAATCTTGTGATAATTAATTTAGCTTAAAAAACATTACGAAATCATATTTATGAACACTAAGCACTCATCTGGGTTTGCTAAAAAACTCCATAAAATAGACCTGCTTGTAGAAGATGCATGACCATATAGTTCCCTGGGATTTAATCCATTGTTTTGTTTTTTTAGAAATCAAACAGTTCGGCTAAAAATTTTAACATACATGCAGTTTCATGAACTAAATATTGACATGCACTACTATTTATATGTTGTTATTTATTAGGTGGTCATTGATAGCTGGGAGAATTCCTGGGCGTACAGATAACGAGATCAAGAATTACTGGAACACCCACCTCAGCAAAAAACTGATTAGTCAAGGAATCGATCCAAGAACCCACAAGCCACTTAACCTTGATCAATCTGTTGATCATCAAAACAAGGCTTCTTCTTCTTTATCCAAACCAAATCACACGTCATCGTCATCATCAAGCCCTAAGCTGAAAAATAATAACAATATTTCTGCTTATGCTGTGGAAGAAACTACCAGTGGTGTTAGTACACATCAAGTGATCAGCAACACAGAAAATGTTTATTTTGAAACCCCTTCCCTGAATCAGCATCACAATGCAAGCCTGTGGAGTTACGGTGGTAATCATCATGGTATTGGTGGGATGGATTTGAGAAGAAATAACGTTCAAAGGCTTAGAAATGAAGGAGATGAAGAAATCAACTACTGCAGTGATGATATATTCTCTTCATTTATCAATTCTCTCATGAATGAAGATGCATTCATTGCCCAACAACAGCTGCAGCACCAGCATCAAGCCATCAATGGGGTTCTGCCGATTTCTGATCCTTTGGTTTCGATCAATGCTTCGACATTTGGGCTTGTAAGTGGCTGGGAATCTGCTCTCTTGTCCTCCGCTTTCAACCAAAATGATCCCAGCAAGAGGGTTAATGACCATCTTGACTAGTTTATTTCCTATATAAACCACCTGCATGCATGCACTAATAAGGCGTGAAAATAAATTTGTGATTATTTAATTCATAAAAATTATTTGTTCTTGTTCCACTCCATCATATCCCTATTATTTGCATTAGTTCCTTCCGTGTTGTGTTTCTGTTGTAAGCACCTTTTATTGCAGAACAAATGTATAATGTTGACTTGTGTGTGAATGACTCTATGTTATTGAATATTCTCATATTTATATTGTTTGCAATTCAATTATGTATTGAACTCTTTTGATGTTGCATATTGAAGCTCAAAGTTTGTTCTAGCAGTTATTAAAAATACTATGTTTGCTTAATTTCACCCATGGGTATTAATTGAACTTATTTCAATTCAATCACTTAAACATTCAATCTGTGCCAGTAAAAATTAGGTTGACTGTTACCAAGGTGGTTTTTGGCTAACGTTCATAAGACCATGGCGAAGATTAGATGTCAGTTACAATCGTCTAGTTTGAGTTCGATTGCATGGCATTCCTCTCCATGTGAGTAACAAAATTCTTTAAACTTTAAGTTGTGCCGCGGGAAAGCTTGTAGCTGTTGAAAAAGGTACTGAAAATTGCAATCAATTTGACTCTGCTAGGGTTTTACTATGTAAAACATATAATGATTTCATCAACAGAATTTTTAAGGTTCAAATTATGAAATTCACATGATGAACTTTGTTCTGAATTTGTTTAAGGTACAAAGTCGCAGGAACTAAAAAAAATGAAAAACAAGAAGGGGCTGAGGTTTTTGTGAAGATTTGGATAAGTATTCTAAAGGTCTTGAACATTGCCAAGTGTATATTGATTCTTTAAATAGTTTCTCAAAGGTGAGTTGATCTATTTCATATTTTGAGGTATTTACTATCAATATAGAGTATTTAATTTGATATAGATGGATTGAATAAAAAAATTGATAAATTAAATTGAAAGTAAATCCTAGAATTTCAATTTAGGATTTTCATTTGAGATTGAATTAGAAATTTGAATTAGAGAATTAATTCAATTATAAGCAATATTATATATGTATAATTTACATATATTTTTGAGGTTGGATGACTTTGAGGATCAGCTAAAGTAAATAGAGGATTTAAATGAGTTGCATTGAATGATTATAATGATTTTACAGAGACAGATTTTAAATATTAAATTAAAAATTTTATATTAGGAGTTACAAAGATTTTTCACTATTGATCTTTTTATATATTATTGTTTACACTATCTAATATTATAAGTTAAAATATGAGCAGATCCCATGGTGAAAAATTAACTTATATATTGAATTCCATAAAGTTGTTTGATAGTGGACTTGTGTATAAGGTATAGGAAATAATTAATTTAAAATAGTAAATAATATCATTTTGATCTGAAAATTTATGTAAAATATCTTTAATATGTTTAGTTGCATATATATTATCTTGGACATTTTTGAAATATAGTAGATATAGGTTTAATACTTTTTGAATTCATTATCCAATAAAGGCTGCTATATAAATAGCTCAATTTTAATAATTATTTAAAGTACTAAACAACTCATTTGATCTCAAATTTTATATACAATATACTATACATATCTAGATTTATATATAATTTTCTTAGAATTTTTAGAGTAAAATTAATACAAGTTATCATATTAGTCTTAATTATTATTATACTTAAAATTTATATTTGGGAAACTTGATAAAAGTAGTTAATTAATAAGAATATTAGAGTTAGGAAAGAGATTTGTTGAGATAATTAGTTTATATTTTTTATATGATATTTAATTGGTATATTTTAGAATTTAAATTGAAGATTTTGAAAGTTAATTTTTCATAACGATTAATTTTAGGATTACATTAGAATTATATTAGTTAAGTTGAATAATAGATTTGATATATATAATTGACACTAATTATATTAAGTTATTCTCTAAATTTTAAATAGTATTTCATTAGAATAATCATTACCATTAGATATTTATTAAATTTATGTGCACATATTGATTTAGGAGATATTTTTGATAGCTAGTAGACTCAGTAGGGAGACTGCAGTGTGCTTGCAACCAGGTGAGAGTTTATGAATTTATTAAACTAATAATAATAAACTATTTGTATAATTACACTTGTATGAATACCTAAAAGATTGCTTAGAAGTTAGGAAATAATTATATTTTTTTATATAAATACCTTCATTATTGATATACTATTTTGTAATTAGTGCATTAGTTATGATCTGTTAACTAGACTAATTATATTATATAATACTAAGTGAATATCCGCACATTGTTGGGGGAAAAAATATTATATAATAATAAATATATTATTAATAAGGCACTATTCATAATACTTGATAATGAATACTATGTATAGTGCATGATTTCATAATATAAACTTTTTTAAGATAATCAAAGTAAAAAAATCAAAATGTTTTACAATACTTTAATGTTCGATTTTATTCATGTATAATTCAAAATAAAATAGAATGAAAAAATGAAAAAAAAGAACAAAAATTATCTATATTTCAAATATAAAATTTTATAGTATACATTGAAGAGAAAAAGATGAAATTAAATAAATATATTAGAGCAATATAACATTCATATCTTATCATTATTTAAAATAAAACCATAATCAACATTATATTATATCTACTCCAATAAACAAAATATTTTAAAAGAGAGAAGATGAAAATATGTTAATACAACTTACATTTGTCATTGTATTTGTTGATGCAACCGAAATTCGTCATTATCAATATCAATTATTAAATTTTTTAATTTAAATATTATAAATATATTATTGTTTTATAAAAAATTTTTACTTTTAAAGTTATTTTTATAATATTTTCATAATTTTTATTTTTTACTTATTAAATTGAATTGATCAAAATCAATAAATCATTCAATTCATTGATCAATTCAATTTTTCAAAAACTATTTACAATCAATTAAAGTAAAATTCTTAATTTAATAATAAAATTGAGACTATTAGTCAATGAGATTATTTAAATTTCATTAATATAAAATTAGATTGGAAAATTAAAATAAAACAAAAGCAGGCATGCTATAATATTTTCTAATACAAAATAACTAAATAAAATTCAATTCAATTCAATTCAATTTATCTTTTTTAATTTCCAAACACGATTTTTTTTAAGAAATAATTTTCAAACATGATGTTCATGTAACACCGACAACGTGAAATTTGTGTGAAGTGAGGGTTGTAAGGGTTGAATCATAACTTGGTAAGTTTCGTTGTTAAAGGCCATGTTTTTGAAAATCAAACCAATCAGAAACTGGATGAAGGTTCAATTCAGTTTGATTCAAGCAGTTTTTAATATTATTTTTTTATTTTTAATTGCTATAATTATATTTATAAATTTTAATATTTTTCAAAAATTTTAAAATTATTTAACATTATTTTTTGAGTTTTTTTATTATTAAATGAATTAAACTGAATTAATTAAATCAATCAAATTGATTAATTAGTTAGCTGATGCAGACCGGTCCGACTCTAAAACTAAGAATGGAAAGTTGGAGACCATAGAAATGTGGCGGCAGATGGAGGTCAAAGCGATAAGCGAGGAAAGAGCGCGGAATGAGCGAGGTGTCAAGTAAGTAAGGAATGAGCACGCACGTGGCCAAAGCAGTCCATTGTACGATTTGATTATTTTTTTTTAACTTATACTGTTTGAATTAAGAAAATAAATTAAATTAATTGATTTAATTAAATTTTTACTTTCATTTATTTTTAAAAATAATTTTAAATAATTTTCATAAAAAAATATTTACAATAATTTGATATAAATATTAATTTTTTTAATTAATATTAATATTTGATATTCATATTTAATCTTTAAAATAATATTTGATTTAAATATTGAATTTTTATAAAGATTAATTCATTTTTTATTAATATTTTATATAAATATTAATTTTTTTTCAAAATATTATTAATTTTTTAAATTATTTTATAAAGATTAATTATTTTTTAATAATTATTTTTAAAATTATTGTTAAATATTATTTTCAAATAATTTAATTAATTTTTAAATTAAATTATTTTAAATTTTCATTTATTTTTAATTATTATATCATTTTTTTTAAAAATCATTATAAAATAATCTTAATCCAATAAATTAAATTATTTCATAAAGATTTTTTTAAATAAATGGAATAAATATAATTGTTTATTTAAAAATAAATTAAAATTTCTTTTTACATTAAATTTAATTAAATTAAATTTAAAATTAAATTTATTTTTAAAAATAATTTTAAATAGTTTGATTTGATTCAATTTTAGTTTTTTAAAAATTAAATCAAATCAAATTAAATGAATATATTGAATTATTTTATAAAATTTTTCTTACATAAATGATATAAATACAGTTGTTTATTTAAAAATGAATTAAGTATTCTTTATATATATAATTAACATATAATAATTTTCATCTATATAAATAATTAAAATAATATAACTTATATTTAAAAATTATCTAAAAATATTTTTTACAAAATTGATTCAAAATGAATCAAATTAAATAACTAAATTAACTATGATTCAGTTTGATACATAAAATATTTGATCTAATCAAATCTTATAAAATTAAAATTTGATTAATTCGATTGTGTTGAAAATAGAATCAAACCAACTAATTAATTGCCCTACATATTATCAATATTTTTAAAATATATTTGATGATCTAATTAATTCAATTTAATAAGATATCTTAAAAAGAAAAATTAAATAAATAATATTTCACCATTTTAAAAAATAAAATTAATTTTTAATATTTAAATTTTATGTAAAATAACATTATTTTCAAAATTTTTTCATTAAATGGTGTTGATTGAATTGAATTCATTTGATTTTATTTTTATTTGATAAATTATCTTAATTTTAATTAATTTTTTATTTTAACTAATTTTAATAAATTAATTTTGCAACTTCAATCAAACTGAATAATTAATTGATTATCAATTTTAATAATTTAATTTAATTTTAAAAATAAAGCTTATGACATACGAACATTTAGGGAAAAAAATAATAAATTTATTCAGATAGTTTAAAAAATTAGTGACTCCATCCTGCGCAGGATGAGAAGGACCAATGAGACATGGTTTTCTCAGCTCCAAAGAAAGCTTGACCCAGGAACATAGTGAAGGTATACGGCGTCATTTCGCAAGAACCATGAGACAGATGCATAGACAGATGGACAACTTTGCCCTTTTTTTACATTAATGCCACCGCTCCAACACAGAGACGAATACCCAAACTTATCTAAGATACTACGAAAAACCCGAATCAATTGAACGGTACAATGTGATTGACTTGGAGGAGAATGGTCGAGTGAATGTTCCGCGGTACCTCAATTGTATGTGCACATGTATATGTGAAATGCATAAAAATATATGTTTATTTGAAAGTTCTGTCTAAATTTTTCTTAAAATATTGTGATTTTTTATGTGTTATTTTTTTCCACGTGCCCTATATCTATGGATTGAAGTGTGATAATATTTTTCTTAAATTGCCACATGTTTTTTTTGTGAAATTATTATACATTTTATTAGTTAAATTAGCACAATATTATTTTTAAGATTTTTAAATTATATAAGAGGTTAGGACATTTCATGTTTCATATAATTTTTCACTAAGATGTGGTATGCTCATCTCCCTTCAATAATAGTTTTGTGGATTGAGTCAAACTGAAAGTGAAACTTATTTTCTTCTTCAAAAATGAACTTGCACGACCTAGATTATGATTTATTTATTATTAAGATTTTTAGTTGATTTCTAACTTTTGGGTTGTGGCTATGTTTTATACCCATTTAGATTTATTTAGAGCAAAGATTAGTTGGGTTTACATTTAATACATTATTTATTATTTGATTCATGGATGATAGGGATTGTTAGCATTGATAGAAATTCCTTTATAGAAGTTTTAATTATTTTTAAGACAAGAGTAAGCTTAGTTTGTCTAGACTTATAATAAGAATAATGCTCTAATCATTATTAATTTTTACTGTGCTTGATGATATTTGAAATACTAAAAATGGACATGTGGGATTAAAGATATTTGGTCTCACAACCGGTCACGGCCGCAAAATTGGATTGTGACAAATATCTTTTTATTAAAAATAATTATGAAAATAATACATTAAAAGAGACTATCTCATACATTTTATTAATAAATCTTGTTATAATTAGTAATTTTTCTTTATAATATATAAGTTATAGTTTTCTAATACAATGATATGCGTTAATGAATTGGATCAACATAAATTTAACACAAAATCTCACTCTTCAATATTTAAATAAACAACATAAATTTAATGCAGAAATCTCACTCTTCAATATTTAAATGAACATATATTCTATCTTTAATTATTTATATTTTAATAGTGGCAATTAAAATCATTAAATGAGAATTTTTGTAAAAAAAAAAAAAATGAGTTCCACCACGTGCGAGTAAATCATTAGTTAAAAGGAGAATGTGAAAATAGTGTTTACACTTAGATTTCAGTCTGGTGACAAGTTAGGCTTATATTTAATTGAAAATATGTTACAGTTCTATGTAGGAAGTACCCTTTTATATATCCTTAATTTGTATAGAATTTACTTGGATTCGTATGATTAGAAATTTATAACTTCTTTGCCCATTTATAAAGGGTTGTTGTTGTAATTAGGTTCATATTCAACACTGATGACAAAACCTAGTTTTTTTATTAGAGATAGTAAATAAGTCTGGATCGGATTCAGTTTTCATCTGTCAAGTTTACATATATAAAATATTTGGGTTGAATTTTGAATTTACTCTTAAAAATAATATTTCACACGTTGGATTGAGTAATTCTTTATTTAATTTTTTAAAAAATATATTTTAAATATCTATTTAAAATTTTTATTATTTATATAATATTTTCTCATAATTTATTAAAAAAATAAAATTTTAAAGAATTATTTTTAATCAAATATATTTTACATTAACAAAATTTAACTAAAAATATTTATTTTTATTTAAATACTTAATAAATTAAATATAATTTATTTTTTAAGCAAATGACTATAGATAATAAAAATGAGTAATTAAATTAAGTTCATATAGAAACTAAAGAAAATATTTTAAATTTTAAATATTTTAATAATTTAAATCAGATTTATATAAATAAAAGATTTTTAGTTAGATTTCAGATTTACTATTAAAAATAATATTTTGAGTTGGGCGGATTATTTATTATTCAAATTTTTTTAAAAATATATTTAAAATATCTGTTTAGATTCTTTATTATTTATGTGATATTTTTTCATAATTTGTTAATAATAGATTTTACAAAAATAGAATTTGATTAAAATTTTTATTTTTATTTAAATATTAATAAATCAAATATAATTCATTTTTTAAGCAACTATTATATGTTAAGTTCATATAAAATTGAAAAAAATAAATAAATTTTGATATAAATTTTAAATATATTTAATAATTTAAATCAGGTCAATTTAGATTGATTTGTAGATCATATTAAAATTAAATTAATTTGCGTTGATTGATAAATCAGTCAGATTTAACTCAAAAATTTTCTAAATTATTTTAAGTCAAATTTAAATTAATTTTTCAGGTGAATTTCTGAGTGATGAGAAACTGTCAATTCCATTTTCAATCTCTTATGTTTTGGGTTTCTCTCTTTCTTTCTCTATTTCATTAGTTGATGATAGCTATTATCTATATAATAATGCTTTTGAATTAATAATTTCTTAAAAAAATTATCTATCTTTTTTTTTTATCTACGTTATTATAGTATATATATGAACTTCAGTAATCAATTCCGTGTTTGTTGTATTGGATTAACGGTAAACTTCAAAACTCTAAACGCATGATTTATACTAAATTATACTTAACATACATAAGCTCTTTTTTTTTTTTTTTGAAAGATATTGTATTTGTTCCAAATTAAATATTATTTTAGAGAAAAATTTGTATTTCATAATACTTGACGTTTTGTAATTTTCTATAAATATTAATTATTTTTTTAACTTTAATTTTCTATTTTTTATAATAGTTATTTTTTTCTAGAGTACATAATAACTTATAAAAATAATTCATTAAGAGTAATATAGTCTTTTAATTATATAATAATATGTATTAAATATGTTTTTTAATATATATATATAAATCTTAAATCAAATTTATAAATTTATTTAGAAACAGACGAAGTAATTAAGAGTAAACACATGAACTCTCAGATGAGAAAGTTTTTGTAGAAAAAAATAGATAATAATACTTAAAAGAGACCAAAATGCGAGGAGGTGTATGTCATGGATTTCAGTTCAGAACATGACATTTGGACTGTAGAGTACTGGTTTAATGCTAATTAATGCATTACGAACGCACTTCTCAAAAAAAAAAAAAAAAGCAATATGAATGCAGATTCATTAAATATCAGAAAAAAGGAGCTTGACCTATCAGCAATGAGCTTTGTGAATTAGTAAATTGAAAAATAACTTTAGCATTACTAATTTCTTTGTAGGAAAAAAAACTTATTGATATTAATAAAATAGTTAAATATATGATGAGTACAAATTTAGTTATAGTGGGTGTATATCATCTTCTTATACACTATTTCAATAATATATTAACACCTAAAATAATTATTTATATCTGTCTAATGAAATTATCATAGCATCTTTTTTATCCTTAATTGTATAGATATTTATACTCTTATCAAATACATTATCTTAAAGATCTATAGACTTTATATTTATATTTTTGTTATTTTAATTTATTTTTTAGTACGAAAACAAAATCAAATGTTAATTTATAACTATGATTTTCTCTCTTGTCACATTTGAGTTATTATTTTTTATTACTGATTATTATCTTTTTTATTATGTTTTTTTTGTTAAATTTTGTTATGGGCAGTTGCATTTTTACATTATTTTAAATAGATGTTAAATGATTTATTTATATTAATATTATTTAATTTTTATTGTTTGCTTTGCTTTATGTAATATTAATATTAATGTTAAGAGAAACTTTTATATATGCTTTAATTAATACACATTAAAACATATTTTCCTTTTCTTATAAATGAAAATTATCAACAATAATTGCAAAAACAAAAATATACGTTAATTAAATTTTGAAGTTTAATGTTGTGAATTTTTGCACCTCCAAAAATTCAATCATCTCTTCACCCCTGACTTAAATGTTGCTTTGGGAATTTATATTTCCATTTATATTTTCCCTTAATTAATTATAATTAGGTTGAAATTCTTACATATGAGCTATTATGTTTGTATGATTTTAGACATATATTAAATTTAAAATTAATGATTGGGATTAAATTTAATATATAAATTATACATTCCTTGAAATTTTTAACTTTTATTTTTTTTTACAAAATATCAACAATTGATTTAAGAGTTAATGGATGGGATCATGTTCACATGATATGTGATGTTTAGTTGAACATTAGATATTAAGGCAACGTTCATTTCATGAAATATTTTTATATTTAGCATATTTAGAAAAATTTTCAATAAATATTTTTTTAAGAAAAGTGATTTTTTTTAAAATAAAAAGTTATTTTATAAATTTTGACAAGCTTATTTAAATAAAAAAAAATAAATCTTTTATATATATATATATATATATATATATATATATATATATTATCACATATTAATTTGTACCATTAATATCCATCAAAGATGACGACAAATCAGTAATGATCACCAATTATAAGTGAAACTCATAATATTTTTATTTTAATATATTTTTTATATTAAATAATATAAATATAAAGTGTTTATGGTCTAAATTTTCTTATAATATTATAAATAAAAATAAAATTAATATTTTATAATATTTTTAAATATTAAAACTATAATTTTTTAAAATTATTTTTTTCAAAATAATTTCTTTAAAAAATAATTTTCATAAGTTATTTTGCATATATGACCTGTATTTTAGCAGTAAAGTGCATATTTGGCATAAACTAATAATGGAGACTCTTTTTCGTCAAAATAATAATAATAATAATGGAGAATGTTTCACTAGTTTGTTGAGGCACGCCACTTACTTGTAACACAGCTTTCATTTGAAGACGTGCAGTTGAATTACACTTGAAATATATATATCATGGGCCTAAAGCGCCACTGCCGCACCAGCTTCTAGTACCGTCATGACGCCGTGCGAAACAAGGCCACTTTCTTTTTGCAGAAAGTTTAGATCAAATTACCTATCCAATAATGGAGCAGTTAAAAGAGCAGAAGATTAAAGAAGATTGACACGAGACAAATCTGTTTTTATTTTCTTGAAGTAATGTACTTTCTAAGTTACTTTTTTTTACAAAAAAATATTTGAATTCACGATCGCAAAATTTTTTGTACAATTGAAATATCACTAAATTTAAAGTTTATTAAATAATTTTTAATTTTTATATTTTAAAAATTTTCTTAATGTAATGATAAAAATAAAACAATATAGGAAATAAAAATGGATACGGTCATTCAAATATTTTTCCATATTTCATATCTCTTATCTTAGTTAAAAAACCATTGCTTAAAAGAAAGAGAATTTATATTAAAATAACAGGATATGCACCGTGAAAAAATGATAATGTAAAATGATGAAAAAGAAAAGAGGATTTCGATAATTTGTGTCATTGTTTTTTTTTTAAAAAAGAAAAGGATAATTCGTGTCATTGTTTTTTTTAAAAAAGAAAAGGATAATTAGTGTCATTATTATTTTTTATTAAAAAGAATATCATTTAATTAATTCAATAGACACAAGATATCTACAATTTAAAGATATTGATAATAAAAAAAACTATAATTAAATCTAATACAATAATTAAAATAATTTAATTCACCATTTAAAATTTCTTTCATACAGTTTCAAAATTAGTTTGATGTGTAATATTTTTTTTAATAGAATTTTTGAACAAAATTATCATAGTATCTTGAAAATCATATGTTGCATATAAAGTAGACCAATAACATTTTTAAAACAATAGACACCTTCTTCATTAAGAAAATATAAATAATATCCATACAAAGGGAGAACATACTCACAAAAAGAGAACAAAATACTCATAGAAGGTATATAATTTCATACAATAGGAAAATAAGAAAAATAACAGACAAATTATTTAAAAATTGGCATGTTATCGTTCATTAAATGATCATTTTAAGGTTTCATTTCAAGTGGATCCGACTGCTTGATTGTGAGAGATCAAATCATTCATGTCCTCCTATGAGGATTATGAATTGGAATATTTATATACTCAAATAATGAATGGACAAATAAAAATTTGAAGCTAAAGTGAGCTTTTTGCTAAGAAAAGAGACAACGTAAAGTAGGTTATCTCATATTGGGAAAAAAAAAAAAAAATCAAGTGTGTGTATAGAGAGAGAGAGAGAGAGAGAGAGAGAGAGAGAGAGGCTTTACCTTGTGCTCATAAAAGAGTGTAAATCCCTTGACCCAAATCGAAGGCGTAATGTGCAAGCGCAACTTCCGTATATGAATACTAGACCATACTAGTATGATTTTAAAAATTTACCATTATTTTTTCTTTCTTTCAAGAATTCTAGGCTTTTGACATACATAATCAGTGTTCTAACAGTATCAAAAACTTTCCTCCTTCTCCTTTCGTATTCTCCTTTTATGATAGAGTTGATAGCATTTTAGTTCATTAAAAATAAGTTTTGTGGTGTTCAAGGTTCTATATATATACTCCATTTTATTTTACGGGATAGACATCTACAATTCTCTAACATCAATGGTGAGAAGCGATTTTGTTTTCAGGAAACTGTGTGTAACATAGACCTTAGAATTCCATCTTCATTTTCTATTTCTTATTTATGTTTATCTTACTTCTTTATGTCTCTCCTATTTTCTTTTTAAAATTATTGTAATTATCTTATTATTTTATTTCTAATAGTTCAAGTCTAAGTTTATATATACTATCATACTAACAATATTAAAATAGATTGAAACTTTGGATAGATTTTAGAATAAGATAATTACCTTGTAGTAAAGAAGTTAAAGAAATAAAATAAAAATAATATTAATCTTTATTGTGAGCTTCTTTTTAACAAAAATAGAAGTTATTTTATGACTCTAACATCTAAATCTTATTGTATTAGAGATGAAAAATATAGTGGTTCCTACCAACGTTTCTATTAACAACAAGAGTCAAGGATCATCCTCTATGGCATAGGTGCCTACCTCGATAGTACTTATTCTTATTCCGATGAATCATGAAGAAAAGTCAGAAAAGTTTAAAGTTTAAACTTTGAGAGCTGGCAGTAAAAGATACTGTTCTATTCAATCATATTAAACTGTGCATGCCTTCTGATTGACGGATGTTTGTATTATTAAACAGGATGAGTAAGATATTTTAGTCAAAATTATGTATGATAAATGACCTCATGCTTATATTCTGTGCAGGAACTGTCATAAATAAATTGTGTGACTTGCTATAAAATGCGTATAGTGTTATGAAGACTGCCAAATAGTTGTCAGAGTCCTTTGACCATAATACAAATATAAGGATGTTGATGTTAAGAAATTTATAATAGGACATTTCCTTGATTATAAAATAGTAGATTCCAAAATTGTGGTAATTTAAGTGCAAGAGCTCCAAGTGATTTTTCGTGAGATTCATACTAAAAGGATAAACTTGAGTGAAACCTTCTATGTGGCTACTATTATTGAGAAGCAACCCTTTGCATGGAAGGATTTCAAGAACTATTTTAAGCACAAATGAAAGAAAATGAACACTGAAAAGCTAATTATTATACTTTCCAAATAACAAGGACATAGAGAAAAGTGTTGACCTTAAGATTGTTCTAGGTTGTTAGGATATTTGTTGTCTCAACCTTTATAGTGATGAATATTTTGAATGATCCTAAAACAAAGAGAAGTTATAACCCTATAATTTAGTATTTGTACGTGTAGTTTTTACCAATATTGGCATAGGGATATTGTTGATGCTAAAAAAAGAAGGCATAGTGCACATCTCAAAGATAAATGCTTTGGAAGAAATGCCAAGGCTATAAGGAATGATTGATCTCTTAAATACTTTTAAGGATGGAGACAAAGTATCTTGCCTACCAAAAATATGAAAGTATTTGTTTAGACCCTTAATATGCTTTTAAAGATAGTAGTAAAACATCTCAAGATATTGGAGCTTTAAGGTATTTAGTACAAAAATAGAAATGGAAGAAGAAAGAGAAGACTGAAGACTCCAAAAATCATAGGACATAAACCAACGAGTGTGGAAGAAAACAATGAGCATTGATACAGAATAATGAGTATGGAAAAAGTTTTCAAGAAATACCTTAACTCATCTACCCGATTTGAAAATGGCTCAATGATTATGAAGAAATAGAAGTATTTAACAGATGTGGTATAGAAATGACACCTTAAAGGTCAAGAATAATTTAATTCAATTTTTAAAATAATTTTTGGTAGGATGAATTTGGTTTTAACTAATTTTGATTTGATTATATTTATGTTAAATTAAAATTTTATTATTTTTTAGATGGATTGAGATTGAATCATTTTTTTTAGTCATAGATGGATCAGATTAAATTATAGGATCAAGATATATAAAGAAATTTAAATAATTTGAGTTATTTTTCTAGTTTCAAATTGAGGTTGGGCGGAATGAATTTACTCATAATTTTCACTATCCAAATTAAAGAAAACTTTATTTTCATTTTTAAGTAAATATTATATATTTTAATAATTTAAATAGAGTTAAATTTAAGTTATTTTGAATTAAATATGAATTGCTCAATAAAAGGTAACCCACAAATTAAAGTTAACTCAAAATCATTTTGAATTTGAGCTGAATTATATTTGAATAATTTTTTAATAAATTAAAATTAAAATTTCACATCAAAGTCAGAAACTATTAACTTTATACCCAGGGCCTATATGAAGTTTCATTAGTTGAATTTTCACTCATTTCTATCTTTCTAATTCCCGTGAAGTGAATGGGTTGAATCTTGAGAAACAAAATTTAAAATTCGAATCAATAACATCCTTTTTTAATATATATATATATATATATATATATATATATATAACAGCAGGAGCATTCTCGTACTAATTTTGCAACGAGATTGAATTAATTTATTACACATATGTTCGTTATTAGTATTATTTTTTCTTTTTCTTGGAACATAAAAATTTTTTAAAAGAAAGAACAGTTGCTACATTAATCACAAATTAGTTGCAAGAGTTTGATAAATTAATTTTAACACTTAAAATTCAAATTTTAATATTACTTATTACTCTTAAGATGATATAATATAGTTCACAATTTAAAGGTTTTAATTAAGTAAAAAATTACTTAAAATAATAATTAACTTAAAAATTTCTACTTAAAAAGCTAAATTATTATTTTTAGTAGTTTTTAATGAAATAATATTTATGTTCATAATGTTAAATTATTACTAACAAATCAAAAATTTTTACTTGACTTTTATATCTTTCATATATTCTTGCATTATTATCAGTTTTTATGTTCTTGTTTTTATGTACTTATAAGAAAATGTATTTTTATTATATGATTGTTGTTTCTATTTTTTATTTTTAAATAATTTTAAATATATATTTGACTGCTAGATCTTGAAAGTTAATATTATAAAGTTAAATATATGTAATCAGGAATTTTAATGATTCTTAGTAATTATGATTATCAAAAATATTAATTAAATTCTATACTTAAAAATGTATATATTTATTATATTCAGTACTTAATTTTCAATTTTATCAAACACTATTTTAATTTAATGATTTTTCTAGTAATTACTCAATTATTAAATAATTAATATAGTGGCCTTTTATACTATTTTTTTTTTTATCCAACAGAAATGATAGCAATATCATTACTTAAGGGGATCAAATACATCAAAGTGCAACAACTGCTCCAAATCTTTGGGATCAATAACATGCCAACCTGGGTTAAACAATAAATCTACATTCTTAGAAATCCGGTCAGCAAGAGTCCTATTAAAGTTTCTTGGGATATAATTCACAATACAAAGCTGAAAAGAAGCAGCTGAACACTTAATGTCTTCCACCACCGGCCTAATTTCTTAAGGAATATCCTTTTTATGATTATTGACACAATTAGTCATCACGGCTGAGTCAGTTTTCGCAAACTTCGCCTTTTATACTAGTTTCATTGTAGCATAATTTTGTTGAATAAATGTAATGACTACTAAACTTTGATGATCCTTCTTTAAAAAATTTCAGATATGCCAGAAAAAGGAATGGTAAATTTTGTTTTTATTTCAACTTTGATATTTGACGTTTTATTAATGTTTTATTACAAGGATAAAGTATATATTAGCCTTTAATATTTGACTCATAAAACAAATAAGTACTAAAGTCAATTTTAAAGTTATTACCTGACAAAATTTTTTATTTGGGTTGTTTGGACACCTTGTTCATATGGGGCTTCTTCTCTGTTTAATAACTCCTCATAACTTCACTCACTCCCTTGCTCTTTGCAACAACTCCAACAAGATCTACCTGAAAATGTCTTTAACCTTATGATCCTTTCTTTCTCTTATATTTCTTTTTTTTTCCTTGTCTTCTCTCGCTCTCTTCACAAAGAGACCCAAATCTTATATTTTTATTTGAAGATTTGATTTTTATGTTTGTTTTTTTAATTTTCAATGTGTTGTATAATCACGTAATAAGACCAATTTCTGATTTCGATTCTATATTTTCAAACTTGCATTCTTCATCGTTTTCAGGAAACAACAAAGTCATGATGGAAGAAGACAACTGAAAGATAAGTCACTAAAAACGCTACTTAAATCCATTCTTCCTAGAAGTAGATCTGATTTGTTTCATGAAAGAGAGAGGCAAGATAAGAAAGTCACTCTTTTGAATATGTTGAGATGAGGTTTGAAGAAGCAATTGTTGGAATTTTTATGTGGGCTAATATTAATTATGGGTCTATTTTAATTATTTATAAAACGGACTGCATAATATGGTTTATTGATTTTGGGTAAATCCATTTAAAATGTGATCAATTAAGTTATAGACTTGTGACACCTTTTGTAGACTAATATAGAAGACGGTCAGTGTAAATCTATTTTAACATGAACATGTGATGGGAGGGCCTGTTAAAATTGATTATAAATAGGCTAGGTCCCCTCTCCTGCCTTCATAACAAAAAACCCTAGTTGTTACGCCCATTGTAGCCATCTTTGAGAAGGTCAATGAGAGGAAGACTTATCTTCCGTTTTCAACTGTTCTGACATATTATTCAAGTGGTTTGATTTCAGCGTCTGTAATCATGGCTCAAAACAATTTGGGATTCAACGCAGAGACAG